>OMLF01048640.1:0-30837 GCA_900302615.1 Holocentrus rufus | reverse complement strand
AGAGCTATATTGTCATTCTGATCACAGAACTGTCATCACAGCATCACAAGGCTTGCTTATACTAAAAAAGGCCTGTTATGGCAATGTTCAATCTGAATGAGCTCACTTTTGGTAATCAGTTTTGATTCTTGGTTGATTCAGATATTTTTTAAACATTGGACATTGTAGATTAAATTAGTATAGAATGCCCCATTTACCATCTCCCCCACTAATGTTCTCCTCCCCTAATCTGGCCATCATCACTCTAATCCCTTGATCGTTCTACACCAAGTCCCATCACTCACCACACAAACAGCTTGTAGGGAAGAAACAAACACACACAACATAAAATAAATAAGACAGAAAGAAGAAAACTACTAGACTAGGGCTGGAATTGTAAAGCTGATCTTAGGGCCCCTTTTACCTTTCTGCAAACCAGTTCAAAGGGATACCTGTTCAGTAAGATAATTGGGATGATAGAGGAATATGTCTGAGGATCTATGTACTCCCTATAGTATTCCAAAGACCTCCATGTCTAGTTGGACACAAGGTCAAACAAATGGGTCAGTATCTAAAGTTCACTCTGAAATTTTAATTCCTCTCTCTTATTAGATTTGCTTGACACCACAATATCATGTTCAGTACTTCACTTATCTCTTCATTAGAGATTCATAGGTAGGCCCTAAGGTGGCAGCCTTCTCATACTCTTAACCGTACACAATGGCTATATATGTGTTTTGGCATATTAAACATGGAATATAAGCAATTTCTCTTCTCTACATATATATACATACATACACATTTAAAATTTTAATTAAAAATAATTTCCAAAAAAAATAGAAATTAAAATGTAGAAAGCATTCAAAGCGACTGCACTAATAAGTAGCTCTAAGTAGTAGTAGTAGTTGGAATTCATAGATCACTAAGATTTGATGAGGAACGTAAGATAGAGTAAACAGTACAAACAAAACAATAAATATGAGAAATATATATGTATTTGTCCCTTTATGATAGTGAGGACTAGAGCAACACTGGAACATGATCCAGGAATAAATAGATGATGAAGATGGACGACCAGGATGTCATTTACAAGGGAGAGAAATACAGGAGACAGGGGGGAGAATAAAGTTTCTAGGCCAAGATGGATGATAGGAAGTAACTCTGCTGTCAGCTAGAAGAGCTTAGATGGTGTGATAGCCAAGTCAATATGTGTTGTATTATAGTTTAATATACTTAGAAGATTTATTTAAAAGTAGTTAAAATTATTATGGCTGTATTACCACAAATTCATTGGTGAAACTATTTTTCAACACCTTGATGTGTACAGGTACTAGACCAGAAGTAACACACTCCCTCTTTCTCCCTCTGTCCCATTCAGGTTCTACAAAGGTACTGTGCCTCGGCTGGGTCGGGTGTGCATGGACGTGGCCATAGTCTTCATTATCTATGAAGAAGTTGTGAAGATTCTCAACAAGGTCTGGAAGACGGACTGAAGTGGGCCCACCAGTGACCACTACGCAAGCAGGAGTGCAAGGACAGGCCATCCAAAACCTTAACCAGGCCAAGTCCCAAAGCAGCCTCCTCAACCCTGCATCTAGGTTCTACTATCTACCTCTGCACGATCTGTCAAGAAAGGGATTGCTTTGTTCTAGATTTTATTTATAACCCAGCTACAACAAGTGTAAGCGTCATTTGTGTAAAAAGGCTACAAAATGCTGCCTTACTGCTTACACTTACCCTCTCTTCTTCAATTCCAGAAAGAGGAAGTTCCTTAAGAGCTCAGGGAAGAGAACGAGGAATTTATTTAGGACTAGGTCTGCTTGACCAGAGAATGGGAACACTGTCTGCACAGAGAAGTGTCTTTTACCTACAGTGCTTTGAGTTCATTTATACTCATTTTATATGTACTTAATCAAAGAGAAACCAATAGTCAACCCAACATAATGTGATGTAGACACTATTGACAAACAGATTTTACTTGAAACTGGGAGATCATAGAGCTCGTACTAATTCCAAAGGCCTTTTTGTAGATGCAAGTATTTAGGAGATGGGTTTTTTCACAAGAGTGTTTGAGATTGTTATTTCATTCTGTACAGTACCTAGTATCAGTATAATAGCTGTTTTCATTCAGATGTCATGCAAAAGCTACAGGTATATTAACTGATATATATCAAGGAGTGCAATTACAAACTAAATGCCTTAAATCATCTTGTTGTCAGATTTACCAAGCAGTAATTGATATTGCAGTAATTCAAACTGACACTATAGGTTGCATAGATAGTTTTTCTAATTACATAGTGCACAATATCACTGATGTTGAAATGCACAATTCCACTTAACTGACAGAGCTGATGTACAGTGGATTCACTTTTAAGTTGCCGAGATGTTATAAATTACTTAAATTTATGCTCTAAAAAAGTGCCTATGTATCATCTGATTGTTTTAGATTTTTTAATGAGATTAAGGAATGTCATTATTGAATGTTGTCTGTTTTAGATGTGTTCTTATATGCCAGGCGATGTCTGCTGCATTTCTTAACTTCTCAGAACTTGTTTAGGACCTCTTGTGTCATAATTTCTCTTTGCCTTTACTACTTAGACATGCTAGAGGAATACCATTAATGGTGCTTTCCATCGCATTCCATGGAGGAGCAGAATGTAGTATAGCCTATGAGCTGTATTATAGATTTCCAGATCCATGTTTTTTTTTTTTTTTTTGAGACTATGTAACATTGATTGCCTTTACTTTGATAACAAATTATGATCCAGTGTGCCAAGTGTTTCATTCAGAGATAATAATATCATAGTGTAGACTGGAGTTTGTAGCTTATTAATGGAGTATGGCATAGGTTTACATGCAAAACATGTTTTGCCTATCACAAAATGTCTGTGGGCTACACAATGTTTACCAAGCAGCCTTTTTCATCTTCATTGTTAGCCTGAGTTTTCATACATGTAGACCCATGTCATAGTTATATTAGCATAATTGCATAATTGAAGCTCATATTAACAAGGAAAAAAGGTAAGACTACATCATGTTTATGGCTCAGTCAAAACCGAAGTTATGTGCCTTCAGTCCTATTAAAACTACTTTGTACACTCACGAAATAAACATTGGAGTTGGACTGCTGACATTGTGGTGTTTTATGCGATAATTATTATGCCTATTACCTTATTTTTTCCAATCGTATTGCATATATTATGGTTAGTAGATGGGCTGGCCCTTTGACGACAGAACCGTTGGCATAATGACCTTGCGGCGCACTGTTTGGACCGCTGTAGTTGCCGTAGTTGTCAGTTTTCGCTTGTCCTCTTCCTCAGGACAAGTGAATGAAGATGCCTGTATTTGTTTAGTTGGACTTAAACGTATTTAAACATGTCTTTTAATGGAGGAGGAACGAGAGGATTTTATTTTAACACCGTACTGTCTTTGGCACGGTCGTTGGCCGCTCACCGGCATGCACCGATAGACAAGGTAACGATCCATTATTTTGGCTAACGGCAACTAACAAGCTAGGGACCTTGTCAAGACTCTGTGACATGAAGGCCTGACGGTAACCTAGCTTCAGTTCAGGCTTGGTCTATACATTGAAGCTAAAGTAGTAAAAATGTTTCCAGCGTGTGAAATAATAGTGTCATTGGTCGTTTTGACGGTATACTTAATACGCGAGACGCACGCAGCGTTGCTAACCGAGTGCAAAGCTGGCTAACGTCAGCTGACGTTATATTATCTACTTCTCCATAAGTAATGCCAGAGTTGATCTCTGAAATTAAGCAGCGCTCCCCTCGCCCTAACTTGTAACATTAGCACATTCATATTTGTTTGTGAATTGAGCATCTTAGCTCTCCTTAGTGGCTCGTAACCTCATTCACCGAGATACATGGTAGGACACTAACTTTTCCATTCACCGAGCATAGTGTCGGTGATAAGGCTACTAGATTTCTAAAATCACCAGCCATTTCTCAGCCGCAGCGGATAAACTGGCCCGTGATCTGTTAAAATTTACATCTAGAACTTAATCGTGGTATAAAGGCATCATCATATAACCAAGTGTATTTAGTCTACATATGATATCCGTTATTATCTTGCTTTAGCAGAAATCAAGCCGTGCTTTATTGACAGTCCGCCGCGCCTGCCACCATAGCGAGCTCTCAATGACTTTCTTGCACCTTAATGCTTGGTGAAGGGGTAAATAATATCTATATGTCGATAAATGCGTATAAAAATAATTTAGTGTGACATGCTTAATTGTTCCTTGCACCCTGACAACGAAAACATAGACTACTTGTTTACCATTGACCTCTCCAGTGTTAATCCTATTCATCTTCACGTCCATCAATCCCCTCCACACAACACCCGTGACTTTATGCTTCTCATGTTATTGGTTCTCAAAGCAAGACCTGTCATTATATCACACTGATGATGAGTCTTGCTTAGAAAACTGGTCAGATTCTTAAAGCATTCTCCAGCTTCAGCTATCGTGTCCAAAATACTGCAAATCAGATCAGTGCCACATTAATGCAATGCACCGTGATGTCTGCTGGACATTTTACATGCATTCCTAGATATTTATGGCCCAGTATCATTTTAGTATTTTCAAGCAAAGAGGAATTCAGTGTTTAACTGTGAGGAGGGAGTGGCATAAGAATCAGTTTGCCTTTGTATGTAAAAGCAGACAAGTCAGGGAAGATTTGTTTTTGTTTTAGGAAGCAGAAGTTAGGGTATTTTACATGAGTGGCCAGCACTACACAGTGTTTCAACATTCAGTGGATTGCTTATATTGTTGAGCTCGCTGCACCATAGAAAGGTGTTATAGATGAAGCAAATGGAAAGGAAAATGCTTAGATGTACTGAAATATGTCTGGCATATGGATTTGTAACCAATTTGTCACAACACCAGAATAAGGATTTTGATATCAGTTCAAAGCTGAACATTAAAACAAAAATGCTACTACAGGACCTTGGCACACAAGAGAAACCATCAAGAAACAGAACAACCACTGTGCCATCTCTTAACCATGAAAGAAATGCAGCATTGATATCAATAGCATAACATGAAATACTGTAGTTAACTCTGCAGTAAGAGCAAATAATAAAATGAAAAGGTTACTTGCAAGAACAGACATATGCAGTTCCTGGGGAAATAAAATGAACTGACTGTGTTTGTGTGCTGGTGCACGTAACATACTGTCTGTATCTAAAATCCAACACGTTCTCACAAAATCATTAAAACATTGGAATGCTTTGCTAAGTGATATGTGCTCTGCACTTGACCTGGAAAAGTCTGTAAAAACCTTTGCACAGGGAATTGATGTTGGCTAGATGTCTGTCCATTCTATTAGTGAAACGGTTAAATTTTTGCCTCCAGCGCCGGTTTTATCAACTGGTTTAGAGAGACTGGGAATCAGTCCAGGACATGGTAGACTGACTGATGCTGTTGCCATGTTTTTCAGCTGTTTTGCTCTGTTGAATTTGGCGCTGGCTGCTTCAGTCTACTGTCCAGAGCCAGACTGCGGCTCTGTCTATTCCATTTCAGCTTTCTGAACACATTTGGCCAAATTATCAAACATTTCTAAAATTAAATACTGAATTCAGTCTTTCACGATGGTATTGAAATTTCAGTTATTTTGACAGTGTATTCAGGGAATGAGAGATTTGTGGTCAGGGGTTACAGCAAGCCAAAAAGGCAGCTTTCGAGACAGTCAAAAAGAGCAGCCAGTAGTTCTGACTGAAAAGGAAACACACCCATTGAAATCCCAAGTGTGAAATCTCTGTCATGACTACAGGAAATATATAACTTTGATGGCAGAGCAGAAGTGGGTAGTCATACATCGTTCTTAGCTCTTGGTATAATTGTGTAATGAAACGTTCTGTTTGCTACATTGTAGTTTCATAGCAGAGTGAACTGTCCCTTTAGTCTATTATTTTTGGTATAATATGGCCTCTGAACTAGGCAGTTTCAAGGGGTGGACCAATCCTTTACCTTGTAATTGTTAGTACTGTGACCTGGTTTTATTGACAGATGGTATTTAGTGTTCAATTTAAATACCTTTACATCTCAGTGTAGCCTTTGATACTACAGGTCATTATATTGCTTTAAAACTGGGTAGGTGTCAAGGTCATAGCTCCTCGCTGGTTTAGTGTCTGACTTTCCATTAGAACATTTTCAATCACTATCAGCAGGGGTTTTCCTGGCTCAAAAAGAGGCTTAGGTGGTGCGGCTGGTCTGGCTTTGTGTTAACGGCCGACCAAACACTCGGACCCCTTTTATTCTGAGTCATTACAGACAGCAGGTGAGGCGACCTTTAGCTTTTGAAATCCAACTTTATTGATTTTTCCGTGGCTAAGAGGATCAGAGCAGGCGTCCAAGTTTATCAATTTTAATTCATCACTTTATTTTCTCCCAGCAGGGATGTTTTTAATTGGCTGGGATCTTATTCTGATCTCATGAAAAAGATTGCCATTGCCTGCACAGTTCCTCGAAAGTGCAAATATTTTTGATGTAAGGACTGGATTTGATGATTACATAACAGGAGTTAAATATCTTGTACATAACAGAAGTTAAATATCTTGTGTATAAATACATTGTTCATATTTAGTGTTGAAACGCTGCATACTAATTACAGGATAATTCAGTCGTGAGCCTGCCCACTGTTAGAGGCTGTTACCTCAGCAGTCTCTCTCTCTCTCTCTTTCTCTCTCTCTCTCTCTCTCTCTCTGTTGCTCAAGTAAAATCAGCCCCCTGATATTTTCTGTCAGACGTTCCGATCAGGAAAAGAGGCTAAGGTCAGAGTTAGCATTAAGGATGGGCTTTCTGTCAGAGGGCCTCAAGTGCTTTCAGACAGAAAGCATCCGGTTGCTGATTTTACACGAGCCTTTCTCTCCCTCTTTCTCTCCCTCTGTCTCACTCACTCGCTCACTCTCACACACACGCGCATGCACACTGACATCTTGAGCTTGATTCATGCTTCCTGTGGACAAGGGAACCTGGGGCGCACAGTCCTTAAGAATTGAGTCCATCAGTCTAAGGGATTCATTCTCATGCTGTCACGATGAACGCAAATCTCATAACACCAGGGCTTTTGGTACTGCTGTATATCAAAACCACTATTCAGTCCCTTTAAACAGGAATATAAAGAAGCAGAGCAGGAATATGTGGTGCAGGAACATCCTATTCATTTCTCTGCTAGAAAACATGAATAAAGTGATAAGAGATTTGCTGTTGCTCAGTGAATAGGAAGAATTGTGTTTGTTTGTTAAGCTGGTTCATAAGCTGCTTCCTGCGGACACATTTGCAGACCACAGACATACAGCCAATGTAGGGCTGCATGAATGGCCAAGACTCGTGGCCTCGGCTGTAGGGGGTCGTGCACCCCCACGTTAAGTCCGTGTTCATGGGAGGCATGAACAGAGCTTAAAACTGTTGCAAGTCCAAGTCATATGAGACATAAATAAAGTTAATGGAATCAGGAAACTGCGTTTGAAGTGTGTAAGATCATGATCATGCACATTGGAAGATGGAAACTTATCATGTAGCCGTTGTGTCGTGCCATGGACATTGTGTTTCAGTCTGGTCAGTGTATTTTCTCCTGACTGTGTTGTGGCAGCTTGCCAGAACATTCACAACAGGTTCTGCCAGCTTTAAAAAGTCTCTTCCTGTAATGCTGCAAAAGTTAAGTGGCATGTTCAGCAAGCGCTGCATGATGAAGCAGTATCAATAATTAATGATGCCAATCTGAAAATAAAACTAGCTTAATAACTTTTTATAATACGGCAGGTACTTTCAGTCCCTTACCTTAACAGAAATTTTTGTTTTTTTCCAGCTGTATTGTCCTAGTTTTTTGCCATCATGTATCATCATCAACTGTATTCAACATTTCTCTTACTTCACTGTATACAAAGATGCTTTAGTTAGGAGTGCCACTCTCTAATACAGAGCAAACACTCTCCCAACAGTTGAACCCATTAATACATGTCCTCTGTGCACAGTCACACTGCAGTTAATCATTGTCTTTAAATAGCTGTTACTGAACAGTTATCACAACACTTCATTTAGTCTGTGTGATCGCATTGCTCACACATATATTTTCTTTGCCAGCTGCTAGTCTTCTGCTGTGTTCAGGTCTTATTGAAAGCATCAGGAGAATTTGTCTTTATTTTGTTTTCTTTTAAAGATGGTTATAGTGTTGAAACAAAGATTAATTCCCCTTCTTGTTGTCAGTTTTATTGGTTATTAATCTCGCAATAAAGAGGTTTTAAAATATTATTGATGCAGCTTCAACTCAGAATCACTCATGAACCTTTCTTGTTATTTCTCTAACCATTAACATGAGCAACACCCTTTACTCTCACCTACCAAGGTAAGAGGAACATCTCACAAAATTTCCCTATATGCTGATGACATTTTATTATATTTGTCTGATACTCCTATCTCAGTTCCACATTCAGCCTACTTAGACTATTTGGAGAATCTGACTCCTTTTCTGGCAGTAAAATCACTGGGCAGAAAGTTCTTCTGCCTTTGAACTTTAAAACAAATGTAAATATTCCCCACTCTCTTCCACTTTTCTTGATCCAAGCAGCTTTACTTATCTTGGTATTCATCTTAAACCATCTCTCAGCTCAGATCTGTGCATCAGGCACGCAGTCTGCAGCATGGTATTGGTTGTCAGCGTTCACAAAAATGTGGGTGCAACCAGTTTTACAAAAATTGCCATATGTCATGAATGCATTGTGTTGTTCTAACCACATTTGGAGGGCAGTTTTACCTGTCAAATAAATCTGTCTTTCTCTCTGGCAGTGATTAGGATTTGAAGTATGTTCAGGCTATAGCCAAGAATGTGTAGCAGCCATTGTTGCTCATGTCCTGTAGACTCACTGCTTAACAGTTCCCAGGCTAGTTAAAATGGCAGCTTAAATTGTGCGCTGTTAGCATATCAATCAGGCTGGCCAAAAATTATCAGTCTTTGTGTAACTAGCTAGTGGCACTTGGCTACTCAGGCCTTGTTCGGTCAAGTTTTTCAGTAGCAGAGTGTCTCTAACTGTGTTAGTATTGCCAGCTGGCATTGTGTAACCATTCCACATGAATAAAAATAAATTAATGAAACAAAGATTTAAACAGAGATATCTCATGTCCCATTCTGGGTACATGGTGCATGCATCCTGAAGTTGGTAGTGGGGCACAGAAGAAATTATTAACTTTAGGGAAAAATCTGACATGGAACTGGCATTTGTGTAGTGTTGTTGGGGCTTAAACTTTTACTAGAGCATCAAAAGTGGTAGCTTTGGATGCTCCAGTAGCTGGAATCCACAGTCTGGAAGAGGTCTGGGGGTCTCCTTTTGTCTCAGCCGCTATTGAATTGCCGAATGTGCACATGAAATAGCACTTCCTTTCGTGGTACTTAGCTCAACCAATTAGCTCCTGTTGTGCTGTTGTGCTTTGTATTTCTACCACCTCCATGTTGTGCTGTTTTTCATATTAGTTCCATGTCGTTCTGTGTCGTGTAATTGTTTTAACCCTAGCAGCAATGAAAATATCCCCAGGCGGTATGAACCTTTTTCACAGCAGCCATTTTAACATGAAATAGCAGGTAAACACAGGTGTTACTAATCACATTAATGCAAGTTCTGTTCTATTTATGTACAGAACCTTAATTAATGTCATGAGTAACACCTGTGCCTGGCTTACTATTTCATGTCAAAATGGCTGCTGTGAAAAGGTTTGTAACAACATTGTGAATGAGTGAGTGTGAATTCTAAAATTAACAATTAGCTAACATTGCTAAGGTGCTTTTGAACCCAGTAGCCAAACACACAGTTCCTTTGTGGATCTGCCATCACCAAGTCTAGTTATTCAAGGAGAAGTGGCTATTGTAGGTTTTGTTCAGTATCTATAGGTTATTTTTAGGCGTTTATGCCTTTGTTAGACTGTTCTAAACAAAGACAGGAAAGACCGGGAGTGAGGGGGAGATGACACTTAATAGATGTCCTGGAGCGGATTCAAACCCAGGACATCACATTTACCAAGTATGTGCCTCAGCGCACTGAGCCACCAGGACGCCCCACAACATCTATTTTTAAATGGTTTTGTTCAGCATTTTCTTCCATTTAGTCAAAAACAAGTGGCACAGTTCATCTAAAGTTTATTTTTGATTACTTCATTAAACTGCAGCGCATTCCTGCATTGAAATATACCTTAGTTAACCGAGTACTGATTCTAGTTGATAGACATCCTGCTCCTAATCTTTAAGATAATTTAACAGGTAATGGATTTGCAACATGTAGGAAGTAGTGAAGTGTAATGAATTGATGAATATTGGTTCCTTTAAGAAGTGTGCTGTACAAATGTAAATATTATAACACAAACAACAAAAGCAACGATAATAATATGAATTTCCAGTGCTGTAAATACAGGATAGGTTAGGTTTACAGAAGACTGCTGTATCAGAATAGGAACAGCTTGTATGTGATTTGTGATTGTGACCTAAGCTGAAATCTCCTTTTTGTTGGTAAATCTCACTCTGCGTTTAAATGGGCCGTAATCTCTCTCATGGCTTAAGACTCATCCTTGTTAGTGTTAGGCTAATTAATGCCAGGAGCAGGTTGTGGTTGGCTCCATGCCTGAAAAGGCATCTCGCCTGACAAAATCATTACCGTTGATGGGACCGAACAGAAATGATGGGTCTGTTATTCCCTGTGGCCAAAGAAATAGAATTGTGCTGCACTTTACAGAATATAATCTCAGAAGGTAAAGAGGAACTGCAAGCATTTAGTTTGTGTGTCATTATTAGGGCATAGTGAAAATGCATTAAGACTTAGTCTTTCTTCATGAGGAAAAATTACATCTGATTCTTTCTGTACCATCTCTGCAGCATCCTCATTGTGGGCATTATGGCTTGAAAATGAAACAGCATTATGAATTTGAGTGCTGTTGTCCCTCCACAGGTCCAGAAGTTACAATGCATGTGCCCCGTGGACTTCAGAGGTGTTTTCCAGCTCGATGAGAGGAGGAGAGATGCTGTCATTGCACTGGGCATATTTCTTGTTGAGTCTGATCTGCAGGTACATCTTTTACCGTACTTACTTGTGCACTTCATGCTGCTGCTGTGCGCATGTTGAATCTACAGCAGATTAAGCAGCCGTAGTTGTTTGGCTTTTGCTAACATGCTGTATAATACTTCTGCTGCAGCACAAAGACACAATCATCCCCTACCTTCTTGGGCTGCTTAAGGGGCTTCCTAAAGTTCAATGGATTGAAGAAAGCTCAGAACGCAAAGGAAGGGGTAAACATTTACCTGTCATTCTACATAACTTTTTTTCTTAAGCAATGTTAATTGTATCAGTATAATCATGTAATTGGCAACTTTTGTGTGTACATCAAATATGGACTCCCCTATATTCCAGTAGTACGATACCACGGGACTGACCCATAATGGTTGTTAAAATTTCCCTCTCTCAGACGCCCTCCCCGTGGCAGAAAACTTCAGCTTTTGTCTTGTAACACTACTCTCAGATGTTGCCCAGCGTGATGAGACCTTACGAGGACAGGTGTGTGTGTGTTGTGTGTTTACATACATGTGCATGGTGGAGATGAAGCAAAGATATATTGCTGAAATGATTTAGTTGTGATATGTGATGATTGACCGTCTTTGTCAGATCCTGGAGGCAGTCATGGACATCATGCAGGTGCTGCACGATATCTGCAAGAATCCAGAGGCTCATGATAAAGGTACCTACATACATGACTCCTCACGCCTCATTATGTTACTCCACCTTCACTATCAGTTTGGGTGTTTATACAGGGCCCGTACAATGTCTAGAAAGTTTGGAAAATGCTTAATTTTGTTACGTTTTCAAGGTTGGGAATATGCTTGAATTCAAATATACCCCTTGAAAAATGCTTGATTTTCAACCTAATTTGGTATTTCATCTACACAATCTCTTATAGAAAAAAATCCTTTAATATTTGAAACCATTCTGTGCTCAAATTATCAAGCATTAAATAATCATAATCAAAACTGCAATCAAAATTAATATGAATAGATGCAAAAAATATAATAATAAAGTGAGAATATAAATTGATTGCTGTGGGTATAAAGGGATTCTATAAACTTTATGTTTTGCTGCTGCATTTAAAGTAACAATTTAGATTAGATGATAAACGCTTCGAGAGTCTGGAAATTTTGGTTTAAGTACCTTGAAAGTGCTTGAAAAAGGTTTGAATTTTACTCTAGGGAGGCTGTACGAACCATGTTTATATTTTCCTGTGATAAATCTTCCCCGTCCTTCTTCTTACAGAGTACCTGTGTAAGTACACAGTGCCCTGCCTGCTTGGTGTTGCCCGGGCATTTGGCCGATACAGCAACACTGAAGAGCCATTGCTGTCCAAGCTGTTTCCCCGGCCAGTGGCTCCTGTGCTGCCCACAAACGAAGACGGCGATGCCTCACGCCGGCGGTCCTTCAACGACTTCCGCTCCATCCTGCCAAGCTCTCTGCTCACTGTGTGTCAGGGAGACACCGTCAGACGTAAAGGCTCCTCCGTGTCCAGTATATCACAACAGGTATTAACACTGTGGCACTTATCTACAGCCATCTATAATTGATATAATTACAAAAAGGCATATTCACTAGTTTTATACAACTTACTGTGCTTAAATAAAAGTTTGGACCTCTGTCTTGATTTTCAAAAAGGAAAAAACTTTATTAAGAACACATTGCTATTTACAGCCATGGCCTCTGGGAATAGCTGCAGATAAATGATGTGTAGCTGTATATTTTTACATCCACTTCATATTTGTGTTTCCAGGCCAGTCCAGAGAGAGCAGGTCTAACTCCCAGCTCGCCTGCTGACCCGTCTGCTCAGTACTTTGAAGGTAAGAAAAAGTGTCTTAAGAAGTACATGGCCCCACTGGGATTTCAGCCGACAAAAATCCAGCAGTGACTTGTGAGGACTGAATTTTGAAAAGGTCCTTATCTTTTATGCTTTTCTCCCTCTTCAGGCTCATATCTCCCTGACGGCAGCGCAGTGGACCCGGACTACTACTTCTCCACCATCAGCTCCAGCTTCTCCGTCTCCCCTCTGTTCACTGGAAGCAGCACCGGGGAGTTTGATGTCCCTCTTGATATGCTCAGACAGCTCCTTAACATGGTCAGTAACCACAGTGGCAGAGCAGATGCACTTCATTTAAAAAAAATAGGCTGCATGCATCTTGGCCCATTTTTTAAAATCCACTGATGCTGTGCAATGCAGGTCGGGTGTAAGAAAGGTGAACGCATTATGTTTGTTATACACTCAAATTGTTCCTCTATTTAATAGGTGGAACAGTTTGTCTCTGAATCATTTCTGAAATCACTGGATGATACTTTGGCAGAACTTATCGAGGTATGTTTACTGAAATCATCTCAAAAGTTTGTCAGACCTCTTTTAGGACGATTTGCATTTATTGTTATGTTCATTTCTTTCTTTACAGTTGAACCCTGGCATTCATCTGTACTACAAAACTTTCAGTGATCCTCTGTATGTAGCCATATTTAAAATGCTGAGAGACACCCTGTACAATATGAAAGGTAAGGACACCTCCCCTCTAAATAGCTTTTTTACTTCTTACCAATATACATTCAGAAAGATTGAGTTTTGCTGCATTTGTAATGTGAGGAAATGGGTCGGCTCGGTGGCCAAATTTAGCCACATGTAATTAACATATTCCCAAAGCAGCTAACCATTACTCAGAGATATTACTGAATCATTGATATATTTTCATTGTTCATCAGACCTTCAGACAGGCTACGTGAAAGAGGTTCATGACTTTGTCCTGGAGCAGTTCAGCAGCAGCCAGTCGGAGCTGCAGAGGATCCTGCATGATGTGGAGTACCTCCAGAGTGAGCTGAGCCCGCTCAAACTGCGCTGCCAGGCCAATGCCGCCTGTGTGGACCTTATGGTGTGGGCTGTTACTGAAGAGCAGGGTAAGACTCTATATGAGAAGAAGTAACACACTTAGAAGGTGTCTGCAGCTTGTTTCTGATTGTTTTTCTGTTTTCTTAGGAGCTGAGAACCTGTGCACCAAACTGTCAGAGAAGTTGCAGTCCAAGACGTCAAGTAAAGTCATCATTGCTCACATGCCCCTCCTCATCTGCTGCCTGCAGGTAACTGCCTGTTGCTTGTCTTTCCTCTCACCTCTCACCCCTCACCCCCTCTCTAACTGCCTCTCTTCCTCCAGAAATGTCACACTAAGGCACAAGCACATAGGGAACCAAACTGAAATCTGACAGCACACATTAACAGTGGCTTCCTGTTTACCCCGTTATGCTGTTCCTCAGATTTTGCAACCATCTGTTGGCTGGCATTTCTTGTTCAAGTACAGAGTTCATGATGTTAATTTAGAGGCAGTAGACCCTTTTCTTTTATTATTTTTTTTCTTTACATCTAGATAAATTTAAGAGCCTATATAGCTGTCACAAGACATGCTCAGAAAACACATGAAGTAAGCATAAGAGAATGTATTAACTGCACCAAGAACATGTGTCAGTTTAGTTCCCATGTACATTGAGGTACTGGCATGTTCCCTTTTTTATGGTTTTGTGGTTTCTGTAACTTTTTTGTGTCATGTCCTTTTATCTGCTGTATTTATGCCCCCTATTCTTTCCTGAAAATCAGTCAGTAATATCAGACATTCTTCTTCCTCTTCTTCTTCTTCTACTTCTTCTTCTTCTTCTGTTATTATTACTGTTGTCATCATTGTGCCTGTCCATGTGTATGTTCAGGGCCTGGGTCGTCTGTGTGAGCGTTTTCCTGTGGTGGCCCACTCTGTCACCATGTCACTGAGGGACTTCTTGGTGGTGCCCTCCCCTGTTTTGGTCAAGCTCTATAAATACCACAGCCAGTACACTGCAGGTAACGAGCAAGCACCTCTACACACTCAGCAGACGATCACCCAGTCATTTAAGAACAGTTAAAATGCTTTTCCGCCAAATCCTGAAGCTCCACATTTATTTTTAAAAGGGGGCAGTGAAATAAAGATCCATGTGACCAATGAACACTCGCAGTCAACCCTCAGCACGCATTCAAGCAAGAAGAGCCAGCCGTCCATGTATGAACAGCTCCGGGACATCTCCATAGATAACATCTGCAGGTGACAGCATCCACATATACACATGCACAATGGGGACACACACCTCATGCATGTCTGTTCTGAAGGAAAGACGTTAAAAAAAGATCAACAGAGAGCCACAGTTATCAATGTAACCCTAAAGTAATATTCTCAAAGTATTCGTGGCCGAGGCTTCCAAAGGCCAGGGCTCATTGCCTCCATGTTTTATGGTATCATTGTCTTCACTCTTCAACTCCTCCCTCTCTCCCAGGTGTTTGAAAGCAGGACTGACTATGGATAGTGTCATTGTAGAAGCTTTTCTTGCCAGTCTGTCAAACCGTCTCTACATCTACCAGGAAAATGATAAGTAAGTCATTCATCCCATAGACCTAATGAAGACCACCACCGTCTTTGTTTAACACTCACTCTGAACAGTACTTTGTATTTGAAAGCCAAAAATGCCTACTCAATTCCCTTGTCCTCCACAGGGACGCACACTTGATCCCAGACCACACCATCAGGGCTCTGGGTCATATTGCTGTGGCCTTGAGGGACACTCCCAGAGTCATGGAGCCCATCCTGCAGATCCTGCAGCAGAAGTTCTGCCAGCCTCCCTCCCAGCTGGATGTCCTCATCATAGACCAGCTCGGCTGCATGGTCATCACAGGAAATGTAAGTACTCTTCGACAACTAGACCTTCTCTATTCGTTATTTTGGATTTTTATATCATGTACCAGACATGTGCTGATCATGCAGCAGGATCAGACCATATCTCACTTTGTAATTCTCTTTTTTACCCCCTGAAGCAATACATCTACCAGGAAGTGTGGAACTTGTTCCAGCAGATCAGCGTCAAGGCCAGTTCCATGGTCTACTCCACCAAGGACTACAAAGACCACGGATACAGGTCCCAGCTACCTCATGACACTTTTCATCTCCCATTTCCCTCCATTACAGTTAATCGGAGTTATTGCAAGTGTATGAGAAAGTGCTACAGAAAGTGAGAAAAATTAAAATCCCCATATAGTCGTGTCTTATTTATAGTATATAGTAAATGTGTGTTCTGTTTTCCCCGTAATAGACACTGTTCCTTGGCTGTGATAAATGCACTGGCGAATATTGCTGCGAATCTTCAGGCAGAGCACATGGTTGACGAACTGCTGGTCAATCTGCTCGAGCTTTTTGTTCAATTGGGCTTGGAAGGAAAGAGGGCCAGTGAGAGGGCCTCAGACAAGGGCCCAGCGCTGAAGGTATGACACACACACGCACACTCACACACATACACACACACACACAGACACACACACACACCTTGGAATGGGATTTCAGCTCTTGCTTTATCTCTCCAGGCATCAAGCAGTGCTGGAAACCTTGGTGTGCTAATTCCAGTGATTGCAGTGGTAAGTGATTGACATATTTACAGCCTTTTTGCCTTTAATCACAATCATTTCTTTGCATTCATTCTGAGTCAGTTTACTTCTGAAATATTTTGTTTTCCTGTGGGTTAGTGGGAACCTAATAAATAGCAGTTGAGGGATATGATTGCCAGTTAAGTCCCACGCTTATCATGCATCACACATTACAATGTCTCATATGCGCCTTGACCTCAGATATCCCTTCTTTCTGATACTTTTCTGTCGGTAGCTTACTAAGAGGTTGCCACCCATCAAGGAAGCAAAGCCACGTCTGCAGAAGCTGTTCAGAGACTTCTGGCTGTACTCTGTGGTCATGGGATTTGCTGTGGAGGGATCAGGTAGCGAGCATTTGTTCAACAGTATTTGGTTCATCTTCCCTGCATGAGTCACTAATAACCACAGGGATATTGTATCAGTACTTTGTTGTATAAAATATTGAACATTAAATACATTTTTTATCATCTACTATGTAATAATTTATTATCATAATATATTTGCTTTTTTCTCCTCAGGCCTGTGGCCAGAAGAGTGGTATGAGGGAGTGTGTGAGATTGCAACAAAATCACCGCTGCTCACATTTCCCAGTGGAGAGCCTCTACGCTCAGAGCTGCAGTACAACTCTGCCTTGAAGAATGACACTGTTACTCCGGTATGGGAAACACACACATATGCACAGACTCACACATGTGTGCCCCTTCTGCACTGTTTGATGGTTCATTTTTGTATTTCAGGCTGAGCTGAACGATCTGCGAAGCACCATCATCAACCTGCTGGACCCTCCTCCTGAAGTGGCTGCTCTCATCAACAAATTGGACTTTGCCATGTCCACTTACCTGCTGTCAGTTTACAGACTTGAGTACATGAGGTATGACACAAAAATAGCACTAGTCATATTTGCTTAATGTGGTCAGTGTTGGTATTATAAAAGCTGTATTTCCAGAACCTCATGTTTTCTCAACATCTCTTCTCTCAGGATGCTGCGTTCTCTGGATTCAGATCGTTTCCAGGTCATGTTCAGATACTTTGAGGACAGAGCAATACAGAAGGACAAATCTGGTGGGCAGCAGTGAATAGTTGCTTAACTTTCAAAATCATGCACTATTATCCTTTCATTTCATATATCAATGTTTTATGTTTTCTATCCAGGTATGATGCAGTGTGTGATTGCAGTTGGTGACAAGGTTTTTGAAGTCTTCCTGCAGATGATGGCTGAAAAAGTAAGGGAAATATTTCCTCTTGAGAATAAATCGTGTCCTATTTACAATGTGTTCTGATTCTGACCCTCTTAATTCATGACACATATATCTGAATATAATCTTTTTTTTTTTTTTTTCAGCCAAAGACTAAAACCCATGAGGAGGAGCTGGAACGTCACGCTCAGTTCTTGCTGGTCAACTTCAATCATATCCACAAAAGGATCCGAAGAGTGGCTGACAAATATTTGTCTGGCCTGGCTGAAACGTGAGAGTGCATTGATACACATACAAGCTTAACTTAGAATATCATACTAATTTATTAATAAACTTGTTTGTGGTGAAAGATTATATGCTTTTAGAGTAAGTTATCAAGAAAAAGTGCAAACAGTGTTACTGCATCTCTCTCTTCAGTTTCCCTCACCTTTTATGGAGTGGCCGTGTGCTGAAGACCATGTTAGACATACTGCAGACTCTCTCCCTGTCCCTCAGTGCAGTAAGTGCTGAAAATATGCAAGCTGTTTTCAGAAGCTAATAATGAATGAATAAAGCATGACAATAACACTGATGCGGATTCTTTGTTTCAGGATATTCATAAAGACCAGCCTTATTACGACATTCCAGACACGCCGTATAGAATCACTGTCCCAGATACGTATGAGGCCAGAGAGGTAATATTCATTTCAACAGTAGCCATTTTAGTGTGTGTTCTCTGCAGCACATGTAATTGAACAGAAGGTATATGAAGGTATATAAAAGTGAATGTGACAGAAGTACTAGTTTTAAAGAGCTAACATTCCAGTACATGTTTATTATTGTAGAGCATAGTGAAGGATTTTGCTGCTCGCTGTGGAGAGATCCTTAAGGAGGCTATGAAATGGGCACCATCTGTGACCAAATCCCACCTACAGGTGACATACTCACATATTTTTAAGTTTTCGTATCTGATTTGGTAGAAACATAATAGTTTTTCTTATGAACTTGTTTTTTACCACTGTATTTTCTCTTTTTAGGAGTATCTGAACAAACATCAGAACTGGGTGTCAGGTTTATCCCAACATACAGGTCTGGCCATGGCCACAGAGAGCATACTGCATTTCGCTGGTTACAACAGACAGAGCACCACTCTGGGGGTGAGTTGCGAACTGATACTTCATAAACTATTGTTTGTGAATTTATGTATTTTATTTTATTTGTCATTTTAAAAAACACGTTACCAAAACAACAGAGGGTAGGAAAAAAGCTAAATCGTGCAGGTGAGATACATAACACCAAGGGCCCTATAAAAATAACTACTATGATAAACACAACAAAAACATGAGCCAAAGGTAAAGTGAATGTCCTGTTTTTTCATTGGAAGTACAGCTGCAGGAAACATTGATTGTATAATAGCAGCTAATTTATCAGTGTAGACCACAAACAACAGGGGCCCGATAATGGAGCCCTGTGGGACACCACATGCAATGATTGCCCTATTCAGTGTACATTCATTTACAATTGCAATTTGTTGTTTATTTGTTGTAAATGTAATTTTAGAGGTGTTTCCTGAAGATTTGACAGATAAAGCATCTGATGATCTGCATAAGAAAACAAAATATGTTAGAGAAATATGTTAGAAAGCTAGACAATCTAGCTTTCTTTCTAAATTCTAAATAATGCTTTCCATTACTTGTTTGAAAGACAAATTAAAATTAATTTATTTTATTTGGTCTTCATTTCTCCCCTAGTCGACTCAGCTGACCGAGAGGCCAGCTTGTGTGAAGAAGGACTACTCCAACTTCATGGCCTCTCTTAATCTCAGGAACAGATATGCTGGAGAGGTAAAATCACCCAGTCCTACCAGTCGAAATTCTGATCAGAAACATAATTAGTTTAAGTCTTTACTGCACTATCCCTGCTCAAATGTTTCTGTTTTGTCTGAAGGTATCAGGTATGATCAACTTCTCACAAGCGGTGCGGGGCCATGCAGATCTGAGCCGACTGATGGTCAAACAAATGGGAGAGGCCTTGGACAGTGCACAGCCTGAGGCGTTCACTGAGGCCATGTTCAAACTTGCTGCCTTGCTCATCAGCACCAAAGGTTTGTTTTTTGTTGCCTTTGCTGTTAGTACATGGTGATGGATATTGTGTTTTTAGGGGCTCTGTCTGCACATCAGAATGCTCTAAATTTATTATCTACCTTTTTGTGTGTTCTCCTTTTTGGGTGGTCTCTAGACTGTGATCCTCAGCTCTTGCACCACCTCTGCTGGTCTCCTCTCAAGATGTTTACAGAGCATGGCATGGAAACAGCCATCGCCTGCTGGGAGTGGCTGCTGGCAGCTCGAGCTGGAATGGAAGTACCGGTACATATATACATGTATTTGCTTTATTGTGTTTCTTTGTGTATCTGTGTCTCTAAGTGCATTTCTATTCTTTACATCCACTGACAATCTCTTCTCTTATTGCCTAGTTTATGCGCGAGATGGCAGGAGCGTGGCAGATGACTGTGGAGCTGAAGATGGGCTTGTTCTCAGATGCTCAGGTGGAGGCTGATCCTCTAGCTGCATCAGAGGAAAGTCAGCCTGTACCCTGCCCTCCAGATGTCACCCCTCACTATATATGGATAGAGGTCAGACACTGTGTGTGTGTGTGTGTGTGTGTGTGTGTGTGTGTGTGTGTGTGTGTGAGTGAGTGTGTGTATTTTATACCTTAAAGGAAATCTTTGCCTCTCTGAAGTCACATTTTCATGTAATGTTTCTAATCTTCCATATTAATCATTTTCTTTTATTTCTGGCCTTCTATTTGTGCCTCTTTTAGTTTCTAGTCCAGAGGTTTGAGATAGCTAAGTATTCTAGCGCAGACCAGGTGGAGATCTTCTTCAGTCTACTACAGCGGTCCCTCTCCCTCAATGTCGGTGGGGCTAAAAGCAGCCTCAACCGCCACGTAGCCGCCATTGGACCTCGCTTCAGGTACATAAACAATTACACACACATAAAGGTTAAGGAACTGTATGGTAGGCTTTATATTCTCTTATTCATAATTTATGGGTCCCTTCGTGTGGTCTGATCTCATCCAGGTCTTTTAGGGGTTTCACCATAAGATGATTAAAAAAAATATTTGAAATTGCAATTGTAGAACAAGCTCTTATTTATTTTTGCATAACACTAAGTGTGAGAGGCATGTGTTTTTTCAGTTACTCATTGTGTTTATCTTAAACATATCCATCTGTCCTACAGGCTGCTGACTCTGGGTCTGGCTCTGCTCCACTCTGACGTCGTCACCAACGCCACCATAAGAAATGTGCTCAGAGAGAAGATCTATTCCACAGCCTTTGACTACTTCAGGTACACAGTCATACACACACACACACACACATACACACACACACACAATTGCATACACACTCGTTCATTACAATACATGCCTTTTCATTGTTACCTTTTTCAGTTCAAAAAGTCCTATGAGGGAAATATTGTTTGCAGAGAATACTGGCAGTAGAAACAAACAATAATAAAAACCCTCAATAAAAAGTAAACAAAAGAAATACATAAACGCAGAATAAAACCTCTGTCTATTTGTGCACCTCTGTCTATTTGTGCACACCAACACCAGTTGAGGAGTCCAGACATGGAGTCAATAGCTTGATACAAAATACAGCACAAGATGCTACATAATTTCATGGATTTTTTATGTGTAATGCTTTTGTAATGCTCTCCATTTTCTTTCTCTCTCTCTCTCTCTCTCTCTCTCTCTCTCACTCTCCGCCTCCCACTACAGTGTGTCTCCGAAGTTTCCTACCCAGGGCGATAAGCGGCTCCGCGAGGACATCAGCATCATGATCCGCTTCTACGCCTCCATCCTGTCCGACAAGAAGTACCTGGCAGCATGCCAGCTGGTCCCACCCGGTGAGCTTGGTACTACCCCGGCCCCGAGCACCCTCTCTGCCGGGATATTCGGATCGCTAATCGTGTCCAGCACTTCTCCGATATCTATTTTAAGTAAGCCTAAAGCGGTGGAGCGTGGACTGCACTGCAGCAGGGGCATGCTTTTACGCAAGACAAATTTGCCGCTGTTAGTCCTCACTACGCTGCTGATAGATCCATGGATCTATCGATAATATGGACCAATCTTTTATATCTTTCTGTAATTGTCTTCCTCCAACTTTTCACCGTACTTCTGCCTCTCCTTTACTCTTCTTTCTCTGCCTTGTACCTCTTCTCTTCTCACTATCACTCTAATTGTTTCCGAAATCTTTTGCAGCTATGAGGAAAAGCGCAAATTCGTCAGATGCGTTAAGATGCATGAATGACTATTTTATTCATCATGTCAGCTCACCCGTCTGCCCCTCTCCTCGATTTGTCAATTTGATATCAAAAGGAAAAAAATAAGTGCAAATTGAGAAATGGTGTTTTTTCTCCACCAACCCAGATAATCCAACCCTCTTCGTTCCCGATGACCCTGAGAAAATGGTCTCATTCTCATGCGCACCAAGCCATTCCAGGTAGACGAGTACTCTAACCACAGATCCTGGATCAGATTAATCTATCTCCAGACATCCGCCCATTAACGAGACGAAATAATGTCTGACCCAGTATCAGCGGTTCAGGGCTACTTCTACCGGCATGTAATCCCATTGGATTTGCGTCCCTATAAAAGCATCTCCATCACAACAGCGGAAGACTAACTCATACAGCTCATCTCGCTCTTCAAAGCCTCCCTCTCCATCAAATGTTCCCCAGAACATCATGTTGTTTGTGTTTTTCACTGTTTCAAAATATTATCACTTACTTTGGTCTCAGGATGAGGTTATAGACATAAGAAACTTAGTTCTGTGATTTCTTCTCTTTTTTTTTTTAACAACCCTCTTGTGAGCGTATAAGAAATTCACCACAAATGTGAGAAGCAGTTGATAGAACGATATCAACACAAGTCACTGTTTGAGATCAGTAATACCTGTTGAAATGATATTGCATTAACAGTGCAAAAACCATTTTACAAACTTCCATTCAAAGTTTGCTGGGTTAGCAACATGGTTAGCCATAATGATGCAGCGCTGTGGGTTTAAGTTCCTTCTTGAGAAATGAAAGTTAATGTCCTGCTAGTCATTGGATCATTTACTGAGCCAGAAAAGAAAATAAACACACACATCTAGAACCATGGGAGCAGAGCATTGTAAGGATGTTGTGATTGTTGGCTGTGTATATCAGCCATGTTCTGCTAGTGTGACTATGGAGTGATAGTGAGACTGCAAAAGTATGAAATTAGGAGAGTCAGTCAGCTCAGTTGGAGAAACTGGACTACCTGTAAAAGGGAAGAATATGTTAGAAATCCAAAGGATAAATGTAGCTGTAAGCAGAGACTGGAAAGAGCATCTGTTGATTTTACAAATGACTTTTGCAGATTTATACAGATGATACAGCTGTATACTGTGATTGAAGGATTAAAGCGCAAAGACTGAGCAGAAGAAGCAGAAGATAAAACGTAGCTGACATTGGTGATGTTTTGTTCAACACATTCAAAGATATTAATTTAACATCTTTGAGCAGAAATGTATCCAAAGTGTAATAGCATGAAATCTGTATGCAGATAGAAGAGATTATTTACACATAGATTACTGGTTGACAAACTGAATGCATTTCCCTGAGTTTGATGGAATGATTGTACAATCTGGGCTTTGAACAAGTGACTTTTTTGTAGGACACAGAATTTAAAAAGGAAACACATTACATGACAGTGTGACATATGGTGTGGACGTTCTGGCTTTTTAAGGAAGTGTGATATCAATAATTTTCAGGTTATTTACAAATAGCTAAACATACTATTGGAAATACCTGTTGTCATAGAATCAGTGGTATCTCTCAGTACGAAACATTTGGCCCACTTCACACTTGTGGGTTTTTTGATGTGGAAGCGGGTTGCAGCCTTCATTTTTGACCAGTCATGGTCATGTTTAATTATATGGTGTTGGGTTTGGGTTGGGACAAGTGACACATTTTAAAATGCTGGCTTTAACAAGACTACAGGAATTTGAAAAAAATATTTCAAATGCCGGTTTGAGACCATTTTTTATCCAACTTGGACATATTGGTGAAACCGCCCAGGATCATCTGTATCTGTGGAATGTAAATATATGGGTCATAGCACCACTATTTAGCCAATATATGTCGGCTGCCTTGCTTGAGCAGTGGGCAGCTACAAGAGCCCACCTGCCAAATACAGACACTGTTGGATTACAGTTTGTGAGCTGCAGACGCTTATCAGTGAAAAAGAAAAGAGAAAGAATTACAGCAACTACAGTAGAGCTTCAGCATCTTCTAGCCATTGAGTTAGTGTATCCAGAGAGAGAACATGTTTGCTTGTGCTGTGGTCATACTCACTGTCTGTTTGTATGTATATAGATAATCAGGACCCATCGTTGAACAGTCTGTCCGTGATGAACGCTGCCGACCTCAGGACCAGCTTGGACTCCAGCTCTCGCTCTCAGCAGAGCGGTCAGGGTTGGATCAACACCTACCCGCTGTCCAGTGGCATGTCCACCGCATCCAAGAAGTCAGGTACTGCTTATATTCAGTATATGGACAACAACAACACAGAGGAAAGCTCTTGACTCCATACAGAGGTTTAACCCCCTCCTTTGGGCTCCTAGGCATGTCCAAGAAGAGCAACAGAGGGACTCAGCTCCACAAGTACTACATGAAGCGCAGGACTTTGTTGCTGGCCTTGCTGGTGAGAGCTGAAACTGCCAGTGCATGGTCACACTCATAACAACATGATTTCTCATCATCAGCCCCTCCTCATGTTCTCCTCTCTCTGTGTCTGCTCCTGTCTCCCCAGGCCAGTGAGATCGAGCGGCTGACGACGTGGTACAACCCTCTCTCCACGCAGGAGCTGGCCATCGCCACCGAGCAGTCAGTGGAGACCAGCATCGCCAACTGGAGGTCCAAATACATCAGTCTGACCGAGAAACAGTGGAAGGACAACGTTAACCTGGCCTGGAGTATAGCCCCTTACCTGGCTATGCAGCTGCCAGCCAGGTTATCTCTCTTTCTCTCTCTCTGAACAGCACTCACTTGCTCATTGGTTCTCAATGTGATCATTTGTTTATGTGATAGTATATCAAAGGAATACTACAACATTTTGGGCAAAATACCCTTTTTCCAACTTACCCAGACTGAAACAAGATGTTTGATACCATTTCACCTCTGTACGTCCACTGTTTCAATTTCTATGGTTACGATTTTTTGTTAGCTTAGAATAAAGACTTGAAGTCTACAGGAGTCATTAGCCTAGCTCTGTCAAAGTGAAAAAATAAACCTCACAACAACTTTGAAGCTGTCTTATTTACACAATGTATCATAAGTGATACGGAGTAATGAAATAAATGTTATAGTTCCTACATCTAACGTCTCCTAAAATGACGTGATTTGATTGATTTGAATGATTTTTTATAAAAAAAAAAGTGTATTTCAAATACACATGATACATGGACATTACATGGAAAATGACATTTTGCCCAAAACGTTCCAGTATTCCTTAAAGTATTCATGTTACAACAGTAAGGAATACATTGTAAGCACATAACAAAATGCAGCAGTAATATCTTTTTATATCTCTCTGTTTCCAGGTTTAAGAATGAAGCCATTGTTGCAGAGGTGACCAGGCTGGTGAGACTGGATCCTGGAGCAGTCAGTGACGTACCGGAGGCTGTTAAGGTGAGACAGCTGAGCCGAGTAAAGCGGGGCTCTCTTCGCGAAATGAGTTCTGGAAATCTCACTTCTTGGTGTGTGTGCATTAATACATGTTTCTCTTCCTCACTTCCTAGTTCCTGGTCACATGGCACACAATCGATGCTGATTCTCCTGAGTTGAGTCATATCTTGTGTTGGGCTCCAGCCGACCCTCCCACCGGCCTGTCTTATTTCAGCAGCATGTACCCTCCTCACCCTCTCACTGCTCAGTATGGGGTGAAGGTGCTGCGCTCCTTTCCTCCAGTAAGTCACACTCATGGTAGATTCCTTTATGGGGAATGTTATGTTCTTGCCTTTGCGCTTTATTAACACTATTAGAGCGAAGCAGCAGCATCAGTATATTCTGTTTTACAACTGAACTTAACTGCTTTATTAACAAGTATCTATTTTTTTCCCTTTAGGATGCCATCCTGTTCTATATTCCTCAGATTGTGCAGGCTCTTCGTTATGATAAGGTGAATGTTCAGTTCTTTCTTCTGGTCAGTAACCTTAATGTCATTAAATGCACCACAAAAGTGAAAGAAAACAATTTGTAATTGGCTATGAACTGTTTGACTCTACAAAAACAAATATGTCTAATGCATTTTATTGGTTTCTTAAGACAGTTTATCCTGTTCCCATTACATAATTGTTAGCTGTTACACTTTTATCAGTGAGGCCTACTGGATTCATTGTAATTAGCATCAATGCAACTTTGGGTCAAATGGGATAAATCGATATACATGATCAAAAAAGCAGACAGTCATGAAAACAGGAGGTTTCAGGACACTCAGTTTGGTGAGCTAATTATCCCACATCTTAATGAGGTTTCAGAATCAAGAATCAGGAAAAAGGAGGGTGCTTAAACAACATTATTAATGAGCCATTACACGTCTCTGTGGGGTTTTAGAAGCAATAAGCAAAGAACATTCCCACTCTGACGGACTATTGATTTTGGAATCAATAATATAACAATCAAAACACAGCCAATAAGGAAAGGTGATGGCCCTAAATGACATCACCATCCAACAAGAAACCTCTCCTTGAACCCATTGAGTTGTCACACATCTCATTGTGGGCTCAGTATCAATAGATACACATGATCAACAAACAGCCCATCAGGAAAAAGGGAAGGGATGAACTCACCAAGGGACGGTAACTTTTCAGTTCAGTGAGCCATCAGATGTCTCAGTGTAATTTAGAAATTAATAGAAATGAACTGCAGAAAAACAATCAATCAGGAAAATGGGGAGTTGCTTAAAAGACATTATCAATTAATAGATAATCAAGAAGCCATCGCTTTTGTTAGAGTGGCTTTGTATCAAGAGATTCACATCTCAGTGTAACTTGGGGACCAGTAGGAAAAGAAAACAAGAAATAATGCTGATCAGGATATGAGGGAGGAAGGGGGAGGGGTCTAATTAGCATTAATCAAGCCATCAGTCACATCAGTCCATTTTTGGGATCAGAAGTCCTCATGATTAAAACAACAACAGATCAGCGTGTTCTAACTGCTTGTCGCAGCTAAAAAAAAAAAATTAAATCATCTCTCCATTTTGCTTCCACTCACTTTGGCTCCCAAGTGAATGAAACAGCTGTTTTATTGATGTGCGGTTCTGTGTCATGCTCAGATGGGATATGTGAGGGAGTACATCCTGTGGGCGGCCCAGAAGTCTCAGCTGCTGGCCCACCAGTTCATCTGGAACATGAAGACCAACATTTACCTGGATGAAGAGGGACACCACAAAGATCGTGAGCCTCAATCTCTGTCTTTTACTCTCACTCACACACACACACACACACACACACACACACACACACACACACACACACAGTGTGAGTGAGAGCTGCAGTGGCATTAATTGAGCAGCTGATCTAAGGCTGGGACACAGAATTCCACTTAAGTTGGCTCCTGCACCTCTCGTGGATAATGCATCTGATGCATGAAGCCTGTCTCCTTGAATAGATTTGACATTTACAGTGAAAACCTAAATATAGAAACGTCTTGCCTTTTTTTAATTAACATACATTGTCATTATATAATTGTCCCTATAATTATGGACTCATTTGACAGAAACTGAGGCGTTTTATTTTTTATTGAAATCTAAAATTGCAGTTTCTGGCATAAAGAAAGCATAATATTTCCCTTTTCATTAATCAGTTTACAGCTAACATTGTATTGTTTCCTTTTTGTACTGAATAGTGCTCTTGAAAGTGCTAATTAAATGTCTTGCCTTAATCGTGTAATTATACAGTCATCCAAATAAGCTCCAGTAATTATACTGTCATCCAGACAAGTTCATTTTCTCACCCGTTCTCCCTCTCGGTGTCGTCTGTGTGTAGCTGACATCGGGGAGCTGTTGGAGCAGATGGTGGAGGAGATCACAGGTTCTCTGTCTGGTCCGGCCAAGGACTTCTACCAGAGAGAGTTTGACTTCTTCAACAAGATCACCAATGTGTCTGCCATCATCAAGTAAATTCATTAACTGGATTGTACAAACTATTCACTGACAGTTTTTTTGTCTGTTCTGCATGTCATTTGGTTTTTAGCAATGCCCAATGCAAGAAAATGTCCCACTGTCACTTGGACTTGTTTTTGTTTTTCAGGCCAGTTCCAAAGGGGGATGAGAGAAAGAGGGCCTGTCTTAAAGCCCTGTCAGACATCAAAGTCCAGCCAGGTAATATACTTTTCTATAATACGCTTTAGTGTTGGAAAGGCTGATTAAAAATGCAAATACTGCTTGAGATTATTGTAATAACTGGCACACTTGAAATAGTGAAAAGCTGATTCATGAATCATCTGAATGTATTTTTCTGATTTCTTTACTGAGTTCCATTGTTTTTCATCTTGTTGTAAACCCAGACTTCTTACTCTTGGTCTTCTGAGCAGAACCTACTGTTGTCTGTCCCCTCATAGGCTGCTACCTACCAAGTAACCCTGAAGCTATAGTCCTTGACATCGACTACAAGTCTGGAACACCCATGCAGAGGTGATGAGAGATTTGAATATTTGTTTCAGTCAGGGTGCTTGCTTCTGACATTTCACTAATAATTTCAAATTGTTACAATTCATCCTTGGGAACAAAAGCAATCTGTCCACATGTCCTCTGTGTGTATCTGATGATCTGATGAATGGTCTTTGTCCTCGCAGCGCTGCCAAGGCCCCCTACCTGGCCAAGTTTAAGGTGAAGCGCTGTGGAGTGAGCGAACTGGAGAAGGAGGGTCTGCGCTGCCCCTCGGACTCCCTGGAGGACGGAGAGGAGAGTGCAGATGGGTCCCGCAGGGTTTGCTGGCAGGCTGCCATCTTTAAAGTGGGAGATGACTGTCGACAGGTACAGCACCGCCCTTCACTTGCTCATAAGACATTTAAGAGGAGGAAACTCTTAAAATCTCAGAGCCACTTATCTGCTATCTTCATGCGCTGGTTGTCTTCCTCTCCCCTCTGCAGGACATGCTTGCTCTGCAGATCATTGGCCTTTTTAAGAACATTTTCCAGCTGGTGGGCCTGGATCTGTTTGTCTTCCCCTACCGAGTGGTGGCCACTGCCCCAGGGGTAAAAGCCCTGTTAAACCGTCCCTAATATTCACAAGCCTGCACTCCTCCATCCAGATGTTTACTGACTGATCTTTTCTCCCACAGTGTGGTGTGATCGAATGCATCCCAGACTGTAAATCTCGGGACCAGCTCGGCAGACAGACAGACTTTGGGATGTATGATTACTTCCGTAACCAGTATGGAGATGAGTCCACCTTGGCCTTCCAGAAGGTGTGGAGATTAAGCCTCAGATCATTACTTTTAAATCTGTGCCCTGTTAACCTTTGAGTATTCCTTGTAATGGTATCCAGATGTCATTTTGACAGTTTAATCCCAAACCTGTCTTAATAGTGAACTATAATGAAATTTATGTGTATTCTTTTCATTTCCAGACAGCACAGTCTACTTACTGAATAAATAGTTTTTAAGTTTTAGATAGATGGGGAAGGAGAAGAAATGTTTCAGGATGAGCTGATGTGGGTGTAGTGAAACATAAACAACTTAAAAAGCACAGGCAGAAGTCCAGTCAGCCAGCGAGGCGCTGCTTGTTTACCATCCTCACCGTCTCTCCACAGGCACGCTACAACTTCATCCGCAGCATGGCGGCCTACAGCCTTCTGCTGTTCCTGCTGCAGATCAAAGACCGACACAACGGCAACATCATGCTGGACAGCAAGGGGCATCTTATCCACATAGGTACGTACACACGGTCGCGTTAGTGTCAGTTTACCTTGCAAGTGATAATCCTAGCACAAGCAACTGTGGTCAGGACTCATTTTTGGATGAGATCCACTATGGCCAGAGTCAGATTCACATGATTATTTATTTCATCCTTTCACATTATGGATTGAATCAAACACTTGTGTTCATTTGGTGGATATCTTTCTGACTTAATGTGCCAGAAAAAAAGAACATTGCTGTCACTGTTCCTTGATTTGCTCTGGTAGTTCTTCCTGTCCACATCCATTCTTCTGCTTCTGAAAACAGTAGCTGTGCTTCTAAACTACAGAGGAACTGAGTGAAGTTTAAGCTTATTTCTGAAATAGGACCTTCATATCCATCATATACAGTGCCTATCATAAGTATTAACCCCCTTGGATGTTTTACCCTTTTATTGCTTTCATAAATCAATCATGGTCAATAAAATTTGGCTTTTTTCACACAAACATTTATTGGAAAAAACTCTTTAAGGTCAAAGTGAAAACAGATTTCAACAAAGTAATATCAATGAAACAAAATTATATAAAGAAAAATAATTGTTTGCATAATTATTCACCCCCTTTTAAATGTAATGGTCTAATTCAATAGAGTTCTATCCAATTGGTGCCAATAGTCTCAGAATTAGTGAAATGAAGATCACCTGAGTGGTGTGGGTGTGTCTCAAGTGATTAAGGTATAAAACACCTGTGTCTGAAGGGTCCAGAGACTGGTTGATCAGTATTCCTGGCTACCATTACACCATGAAGACACAAGAACACTCCAAGCAACTCAGAGAAAGGGTTATTGAAAAGTACAATTCAGGGGATGGATACAAAAAAATTTCCAAGGCACTGAACATCCCCTGGAGTTCAGTGAAATCAATCATCAAGAAATGGAAGGAATATGGCACATGTGTGAATCTGCCTAGATCAGGCCGCCCTCATAAACTGAGTGACCGTGCAAGCAGGAGACTAGTGAGAGAAGCCACCAAGACCCCTACGACTACTCTGAGGGAGTTACAAGCTTCAGCTGCTGAGATGGGAGAGACTGTGCATATAGCAACTGTTGCCCGGGTTCTTCACCGGTCAAAGCTTTATGGGAGAGTGGCAATGAGAAAGCCACTGTTGAAGAAAATTCACATTAGATCTCGACTAGAGTTTGCCAAAAGGCATGTAGGAGACTCCATGGCCAAGTGGAAGAAGATTCTTTGGTCTGATGAGACCAAA
>OMLF01048639.1:0-12962 GCA_900302615.1 Holocentrus rufus | reverse complement strand
TTTAATCTGTACTTTCTGATTGATGTCCCTTTCACAATTTGTGATTCCAGACAGTAAATTCTTGCTGCCACCAAAGGATACCAAGTCACTGAAACTCCACAGCTGCTACTGCATTAGTTTCATGGGTTCACAGAGCTGACTGAGTTGACATGACGTGCACCTGCACCTGCCTAACAGTTTCAGTGGAGTGTTGCACTGCAGTCAAAGAGAAAAGGCTTCTGTTATTTGATAGTGCAGTCACTTCATGAAAAGACGACCACACAGCCCACACATGAGTTATCTGTTCAGGTTGAATGACTCCAAATTAAGAATAAAGAGCATCAAAGAACTGTTTTAGTTTCTAATAGTGACCGCACCAGCAGGTAAATACACCTTCTTGCAAAGCAAGAAGCCAAACTTTATAACAACTAATAAAACTAATAAAACCTGTATACTGTGTGTGAGCTTCAGTATCAACAGAATCACCAAGAAAAGGGCACACCACGTCTTACAAGTATCTCCTACAACTGTCTCCCCTGTAAAATGCTGCAGGGTTGACAGGTTTTCTGATAAAGAACTTGAGGTTAGTTCAAGTAAACCTGATCTTATTAATCTAATCTATTTTACTGGAACTGAAAATCCCAGCTTTCCATTCACTCTGGGTTCACATACTTGGGTTAACTAACTTGTGTGCTGCTGTTTCGCTTGTCCCAACTATGAAGCCCTTGCACAACCAATACCTCAACTCCTCCCCGCGACAAACTCACCAGCAAAAAAGCACAATAAAATCAGGAATCACACTACATGTTCACTGCAGTGAGGGGTTGAAATGACATTGTGGACAGCAGTGGGATTGAGGAATGCAGCTGTGGCTTCGACTGCTCTGCTCTGAAAACAGTCCTGTTCACTTCTTGAAGATACTCTGCACTGCTCAGACTTTTGATTCTGCATGTTTTCTGAACAATGTGATTGGCTCATCAGCAATCTGATTGCTGATTGAAATGATGCATTTTACACTGATTTGCCACTTAAGTCTTAAGTCTCAAGCTTGATTAAGCCAAAGATAAGATTTAATTGGACTCTGTCTTTGTCCCAGTTCACATGACTCAGTCAAAGAAACGATTTACTGACGAAAATAGCCTTGTTGGTGTCTGATGAAGACTTTGTTCTGGTTGAGAAGAAGAAGACTTTCTTCTGGTCAAGCTTTTCTGTCATATAGCAGAATAAAGCAATGCATAGCTAGAAAATAAAAAGTTCACTGTTACTTGTTTTTCGTCTGTGTATTTAAGGACAACCAACTCCTCCTGGCAGAGCGTAGTGAGCGGGAGGGAGTGTAGACCTGAATGAGGGAGTTCAGGTAGGTCAGAGCCGGTTTGGTAGCTGCTTTGTAGGCAGGTATCAAGGACTTGAACTTGATGTGGGCAGGAACTCGGAGTCAGTGGAGGGATATGAACAGGGGAGTGACATGTGCTGTTTTGGGCTGGTCAGTGGCCAGCAAGGAGCTGCAGTGTTGCAGAGTTGTAGTCAAGGCGTGATATTACAAGAGCCTGTACTAGGAGTCGTGTTGAATATTCAGACAAGTAGGGTCTGATGCTCCGGATGTTGTACGAGCAACAGAAGCCACATGGTCCTTAAAGGTTCGCTGGTCATCAATGATGACACCCAAGTTTCTGCCAGACTTTGTAGGGATGAGCCAAGCAGAATTGAGCTGGATACTGCTCTGTTGTTGTACAGAGAGATTGGCTGGGATGAGTCTTTGGTGGTTAACCGCGTCAAAGCCATGCTATAGCGAATCAGTCCCCAAATGCATATCCAGGTGAAATATCAAGAAAAATATCACTTTGTGCCGATTTCAGACGATTTCAGTTAAACATGACATTTGAAAAAGTTGATTTATTGTTTTAGTCTGCCTAAAATTCAACTTTTAAAATGCATGTAAATGTACTGTCTGTCTTTGACCGGGCTGCTGCCATAACATTATGTGTCGCGCACTCTACCAGTTGAGCCACTGGGGGGCCCACTGGAAATTTAGCCTTTTCTAGGCTATGATAAATTAGCTTCACAATGTCATGACATGTTCACTGTAAAGTAAGACAATCATAGCATCTGCATAATTTAGTTCTGTGAAGAATTGACTCTGGTGTGAACATTCCCACCGCTACAAATGGAGTATTTAACCCCATTACCAACAACACCAGAGCATCCTGCCACAAAAAATGACCCCACAGGTCATTATTTCCTACTCTGTAATACAACCCACAGGAGAGTTACCTAAATTACTGCCCCTACCAGCATTGAGCAACGTAGTAGAAAGAGTGGAGTTTCATGGATAGGAGCTCAAACAGGAGTTTCCCGCGGGGCACCTGTGTTTAAGTCCAGGTGAAATGAGACCGGTATTCATTTCTGGGTGTTTTGGTTTCTTTTTTGTTTTGTTTGTTTCTGCTTGTTTTATTATTGTGACCATCACAGCGAAGGTCTTTACCATAACTTTACCCTAACTGTAACCCTAACCTTTTCCTAAACTTTACCAAGTAGTTTTGGTGCCTAAACGTAACCAAGCAGTGACTGTTTTGAGTGTTGTCTGTGTGCACGTATGCTATAGCTTTAAGAAACTGACTTGTGGGTCAGATCTCTAATCTGACCCACAGGGTTCGGGTTAGTGTTAGTGACAATCAATGTGTGTGGCCATGTGGGCTGGAGGCAGTGTTGACAACACAGGGCTTCCAAACATGTCAGTGTCACTCATGCCAGGCTCAGACTACATGATTTTAGTTTTCAAGTTCAAGACAAATTTCAGAGATTTGGGACAAAACCTCCAGGTCAGAACCTAATTACTGCTTGTGGCAACAAAATATGAACATGAAGAAGTTAGTTGCTGCAGGGAGGCTGCAGCTGTACGTTTCATTGCTCTGTTATCTGGAGTTTTTCTGTCAGCTGGACAGACAGTTATTGCTGCCCATGTCTTCCTAACAACTTTCTCCCTCATATTCTGAGGTTGCTCCTCTTTTTTTTTCTCGTTTCTGAATAAATGAGTGCACATGCACTGACACAGCAAGCAGCTCTTCCTTGACTGTCAGTTATACGATGGAGTGTGTGTGCGTGCATGCACGTGTGTCGCAGCTGTTGGTTATATGAGGGGGAAGCCGATGTGAACCTACAGCCAGGAAATTTTAATGTTTAATGCAAACTCTTCCTCCCTCCGCACCACTGCTCCATTCATGTAGTCCTCATCAGCTCTGACCATTGTGAATCAATTCAACCTGTAGTTGAGAGTATGATACATGCAACTCCAAAAAATAGAAAAATCTATTTATGTCTATTTATGTCATTTATTTGTGGTGGGCCGCCACAAATAAATGAATATATGGGAAACACTGGGATCTTTGACCTCAAAACGATTTGACTTTGCTGAGTGATCTTTCCCTGTTTCCTCCATGTTGATTGTCTGAATGCTGTTCATCTCAAATGCCCCGTTGCTTTCCAGGGAGTTCTTTGTTTTTCTTCCATCTTGTGCCTGTTTTTTAACTTATAGCTGTGACTTGACTCAGAGGATTTTACACGAGTTTAACACCAGTTACTACTTGCTGTGTTACTTCCTCCAGTCAGCCATTTTGTGAGCCTCTTGTGTAAAAGTTATGTGAATTATGATGATAGCTAAAACAACTCTTCACTCATCCTCTGTCACTAATTTAAATTCTCTTCTTGGAAGGCTGCACCAAGGTAACTGACGTGCTACATTTTGTATAGCTTTTTTCCCCATGTCGTCTCTTTCTTTGTGTAATCCCAGGAAGACGTCAGTACCACTTACATTTTTTGACTTGAGGGTTTAAGAGTGTAATCTTGTGAGCTAGACAGTCTTGATTGAGGGGTGGCGTGGCTCAGGAGGGAGAGTGGTCGTGACTAGAGTCGTCTAATAATTAGGTTCGATCCCACGCTCTTCCAAAGAGCGTAACTGCTCCTTGGGCCGGGCTGTATATTGATATTATATTGGTATCGTGATGAAAATTTAGATATGGTCTGGGATTTTAGATATCATAATATTGTGATATGGCATAAGTGATGTCTTTTCCTGGCTCTAATAGCTACATTACAGTAAAGGGATGCAATTTTCTGAACTTATTAGACTGTTCTAGCTGTTTTATTATTTGCCTCTACCTGCTAAGTGATCATTTCAATCAAATTGTCAGCCTTTGGATAATTCCTGTTTTTTCTTTATCCCTCGGCATTATGAGAGCTAATATTACATGGATCCTTGTGTGTGGGAGTACATTAGTGTTAGCGCCGCCACCTCTTGTCCCATCATTGTAATGTGATTGATTTCATAATCCATTTTAGTTTGCTTTCTAAAGGAATTTAATGCCTGTGTTGTCAGGAGCCCTGAAAACCAGAAATGACAGGTGACAGGCCTTTGAACTGCCATTCACTGCCATTACAAGTAAAAAAACACAATAGCTACGACACTTTACAATAAGGGTCCTTGATTACAACTGTTAAGTCAGCTCTGATTGTGTCTGTGTGGTGGTCTGCACTAAGCAGAACCAGTGACCAGGCACAACCTGGTCCCATAAGTCGGCAGTATACTTCAGAAGAAGCAGAACTTTTGGAGTAAAAAAACGTCTTGTAAGACAAAAGACACGGTGTTTCCCTCTCTTTCGGTGTGCTTTGTGCACGACATCATAGCCGAACTTTGTCTTGTGTCCTTTCTACTTCTGATCCCTCCCCCAGCCTGTGATTGGTTATGATGTCACATGGCTGGGCGTGTCACCACTGAGGCCAAAGGGCAGAGTTCAAGTTCAACGTGGAGTTCATTCAGTACTTTCTGTGCCGTTGTGGAAACACTAGTTCTGAACACGTTTGAGGGTATAGTCGCCGAGCTGGTGCGCAGATATCCCCACCTGTATGACCACACGCTGCGGGATTTCAAGGACGCCGAGATGAGGTGCAATTCCTGGCTTGAAATATCCCGTAAATTGAGCTGCAATGACCTGCAATGGGGACTCGCAAACAGTCCTGCCCTCTGCTGGCGTGGAATGGTATAAACAGAACTGCTGTTCTTGCGGAGTATACTGCATTCGGTGTTCCAGGGCCTGTTCACCGGGGTGTTCCTACGTCTTTTTGTCTTACGTCTTTTGAAGTATACCCCCCGCTTTATCAGTCATTAGTCATTATCTAGTTAATTGGTTGTTACTGTATGTATAAATCTTAAATGCAGAGCCAACTCATTAACCAAAATACAAAAATTAATTTATGATGGAATGGGAACATTTTGCCAGTTAGGAAGAATTTTATGATTTTAGCCAAGAGGAGTCAATAAGTTATTGTACAGAGCCTGTCTATTTCCATTTGTGTACATATTCATCATTTCATTTAGCGTGAGTGTGGTGAAGGAGGGCCCACATGAAGTTTATTCCCTCGGCCCCACAGTCCTGTGATTTGGTCCTGGGTCTGGAGTTTTAACCAGGAAATCATGCATTTTCCACTGCTTTGGTATTGACTTTGAAATGGCAGTACATAATTTTAATGAGTAAACTGCCACATAGTACGTGTTACTTAGCTAGGTTTAATGTCCTGTAATTTAAAGCCATTTATTCCTATCGTCTCTCAAAGATCGTCGTGATTAGAAAGAAATTAACTTTTCCAGTTTGTATTTGCGAGCCAGAACTATTGTTGATATTGTTGACTATTGGGAAAGTTGATACACCCCTCGGGATGCCCAACTGATGTATTATTTTTTAAAAATTCCTCATTTCCATAAAAATCTTGTATCTAGCACCTTTAATGTCTATGTATATCAGCACTGGTGGAATGTCTCTTGACCAATCAAATCGCTTGACCGGATCTAACTGTTGTATAAAATTCCATGTGTTCCCTCATAGTTTTGATGTCTTCAATGTTAATCTACAATGTAGAAAATAATAAAAGTAAAGGAAAAAACATTGAATGAGAAGGTGTGTCCAAACTGTTAACTGCTACTGTGTATATCTATCTCTCTATCTCTCTGTCTATCTATCTATCCATCTATCATCTCTCTCTATCTCTTTTTCTATCTCTCTCTATATATCTCTCTCTCTCTATCCATCCATCCATCCATCCAAGCCTATATACAAAAAGATTTGGGGTTTGGCTCAATACATCTATGAGCTGCGGGATGTAAAGATGATAAAGAATGAAGTGAAAAAAATACATGGCTGCTCCACTATTCATGTGTACAGCTGATAGCATCGCACTCCAGGGAGCGAAGTAATCTGTTCCATCAGCATTTACCACTCCTGAGTAAAATTAACAAAGACAAGAACCGCTGCCTGAGCCAGCAACATTTGTCCATTAGCCAAATTATAAAGCCATTATAGAGCACAGAATTGCTCCACTTATTCAAACACAGCACTGTGTTTACCTGGTGCAGTTTCAAAATTGCACCAGGTGGAGAGGGAGTGGGAAGGGCAGCTGTCAAATGAGTCTGACTGCATAGAGGTGAACTGAAATTCCACACTTCAAAACTAGTGGCTTGACCTATTTTGATGTTTAACCCTGGAAAAAGGTGATTGAGTGTATAAATCATTTGCAGTTCAACACTGTAACACCGAGCATTATTGTTCCATGCTAAATAACAGATATCAGTTAACATCTGGGTTCTTTAAATTGTCTAAATGCCTTTAAAAGTATGATTTGGTTTTGATATTTCCACTATGTCTTGTAGCTCTATTTTAATTTCTACTGAAGGCTAATGTATAGTAGTAACAATGACAGGTAATTACTGAGTGGCACATTACTGTTGCTAAGAGTCTTGGCCATTAACATGTTTTAATCAAAGTACAACAATTTCAGATAGTGTTGCCAAAGTCACATGGCTGCTCCTCAAGATGTTTCTCCAGTGTCTGAAGGGATGCATGATAAGGACTGCAAAGGAACCAGGCATTGCTGTTGTAAAATATAATTATCCCTTCTCTGTTCCCCAGTAAGGCAGTTTGAAATTATTAGCCCAGTCATTTGCATAATGAGTTCAGTGGTTTCTGTTAATCAGTCTCAGGAGTGCCAACTGGATCGAGGCCTTTCACTGAGTGGGTGTCCTTCTCTTCCTCTTTTCCAGGAGGGAGAGCAGCTGCTGTGGGCCGAGCTTAACTCACTGCTCAGCCCGCCGGTCACGCCTGCTTCATGTAGAAACAAGCACTCAGAGTGACATAATTGCAGCTGAAATATCTGGACTTTCTTTTGTTCTAGCAAGAGCTTGTAAGGTAGCATTAATGGCAAATGAGCAGCGAAAACTTAAAATGACAATGGAATTTGCCATGAACCTCAACCATAGATGCAGCTGTGAGATTGTGAGATGCTCTCTCAAATCAAAGTTTCAGAGAGCTGAATGTTGAATGGCTTGAATGTCTTCATTTTTGTGCTTGGTAGACCAAACTGCTCATGAAATGAAATCACTTCAACAGGGAAACAAAGAAGCATTTAGATCACGCTGGCTATTGATGGCCAATGAACGTGAAAAGTTGAGTGCACAAGCTTGTTGACCATCCACACATTGGACTTGACTCATTGATTTTGTCGCTCAGTATAAATGGGTTCTACTAATCACCCAAAAATATCCAAAAGTGGGCACTTTGGGTACTTTTGTGTAACTTTGGGGTAATTGTTGGAGCACTTTTGAGTACTTTTGTGTACTTGTGGGTGACCCATGTAAATACATGATCAGTAATTTATCCATCCAACACATTTTACTGGCTTTTGACACTTGACAGTCTGACGTTTTGTACAACTTGCATTCATCAGTGGTAATGGGAGAGGAGTTCCTGATCACGTCTCTGCAAAATGCCTGTCCAACAAAAAAGGATATCTGTTGCTTGCTTGCTGCTGCTCCCTATAGAGACCAGTGTAATCACTGTCTTTGTGTTTTATGCCCCTCTCTTCCTGTGCTCATCCTCTTTCTGCACTTCATCCCCTGCAGAAGGAGTTGGATGCCACTGCCACAGCCTTGGTCAGCAGACAGGATGAGAGGGAGCAGGCCAGGAAAAAGCTCATCGATCAGAGCCGCGAGTTAAAAAAAACCACACCTGAGGTGATCTTCCACACACACACACACACACACACATACACAGTCATAGGATGCTGTTTCTGAGGATAAAGCAGAAAGAACCAATTCATTGTGAATTTATTGGCCATGGATTTTTAAAAAATCATGGAATTAGCTTTTCATGGCCAGAAAATGTATATGCATCTTTGTGTCTGCAGGTGGTGAGTCAAGCACACTCAGTAGGTTTACATGCACAGCTGCAATCGGACTGAAGTCTTCAGCTCAATTTGGTCAATGAATGCCTCAGCCGATTGTTGGCCGATTGAAGCGTTTACATGTTGTAGTAAATTGATCCCCAAACACATCATCTAGATGTGTCAGTCCAACTCTGAAAAAAACAACTTGGGACGATTTCAGTTGGACAGTAATGTTTACATGACACTTGGAAAAAGTCAATTTATTGTTTTAGTCCAGCTAAAATCGAACTTTGAAAATGCATGTAAACCTGTTGAGTGTTGAAGAGACACTGATGGCTCCATCCCTCCTCTTATTATTCAGGATTCCTGTAGGTTAAAGTTAGGGTTAATTGAACAGTGCCTTGCATTTGATTTCCTGGGTTCAAGAGCTCAGCAGTCATTTAATCCTGTGAATCTAACCTAATAATTTATTTTTCATTTATTGATCCCACACTTCAGCATACTGGATTAAATGACTTTCGTTAGATCTCTGTCAAAGAGATTTACTTGTAATGTCAGCTGGAGTGTTTCACACTGTCACCTCAACATGTGATTTTCAAAGAACCTGCTGCAAATATGAACACATGCACGCATGCATGCTCACACACACACACACACACACACACACACACACACACAAACAAAATGCAATTATATACCTGCTGCTATGTACACAGCTCAATTTACCATATACAGACACAACACCAATAACACAACACAGCTGACATAATTCAGTTCAATCTTACCTTTTTAGGATGGACACAAAATCAATTCTTTTTCTTTCTCTGTCTACATACATACACAAAGAAAGAGAGAAAGAGAAAAAAGAGATATATAGAGAGAGAGGGAGGAGAGAGCACAGCTTCCTTTTAGGGACTACTCTAATCGCATGGCTGGCCAAATCCAGGCTGTTGCCAGTTGAAGTTCTTTCCTGAGCTGTGTGTATGGTGGACAGGGGTCGGTGTGTGAGGAACAGTAAAGGCTGGGTACTTCATTATTTACACAAAACAAAGCATGGTTGATTATGGCTTAAAATTAAAGTACAATGTCTATAGATAGATACTCCTAGGTGTACAGCATTTTATTCAGTTGAGCCTTTGAATTCTGTTGCTTTCCTGTTGTTTTTGTTTGTATTTTAATTTATGACCTCTGTCATATATTATCATATTATCATTATCAAAGGCAGAAATCTCTGCACCTTACCAGGTAATTATTCAGTTCATTAATTGTAGGGTTGTAATGATTATGAAATATTAGCTGACAATTGATTGTTTATGAAATAAACATAATCATCCTGTCCTCGGTTTATATAATTGCAATCACCCGATTATATGATAATGGGTACAGCCCTATTTAAATGCACTTTTGTAATCGGGTTAAAGTGAATGGTAACCCTATGACTTTGTAAGTTCACAATATAATAAATTTTCATGACTTCACAATAAATTAAAAAAAATAAAGCTAAGAAAAAAAAGTATTTTATTAGTTTTTAAATTTTGGTCATATTTCCATTTTTTAGGATAACTGAGGCGTAAACACTCAAATGACCACAATGCCTTATGCTTCACATTTCGGTTAACTTCACTCATATTGACTGGTGAACGGGGGCGTGTTCTGCCATAAAATACACAAGGACTGTGAAAAGTCAGTATAGCTTCATCGAAAGCATGACAGCAGGGAAAAAAGACCCATCTCCAGTCAAACATGCCGACCCCCTCTGCTGTTGTTCTTCTCCTAAAAACGTCAAATGATGCTATGAATGCTGAAAATTCCAAGTCCATGGATCACAACATTTTTACATGGACCTTGGTGGTTAAAAACTGTCTATGTGACCTATATTCTTAGGGTCCAGATGTTTCATGGGTCAGATGTTTTAGGGTTATCTGTCACTTTAAGGTCAAATACCTCGATGTTGAAGTCTCGTCGTAGCTCTGTTGTGGTGGCCTATGGCGGTGTGAGCATTTATACTTGTGGGTTGGAGAGTCTGTGCACATTTTGGCCCATCTCTTCAACAGTCAACATCATGTGTTTTTAATATGTGGCAGAATAAAATATCTTTATTTTTCTACTGTGAGTAAAAGTAGTGCCTTCTTTTGCCTACAGTATCGTATAGGGTCTGCCATATTGGTTCAGGGGTAAAAATATTGGCCAGACAATAGGCTGCTATTGTATTGGCCAGCTAGCAAGCCCATTTTAGCAGCCAACCACTGGCTAGCTTCTTTCTAGTTGAACTATACAACAAAAGTGCTGATTTTATGCACTGACATTAGATGTGCATGGAGAACATCTTTGCTTCTTTAAACTGTAAGCATTCAGCAAAGCTCTGGGAAGTATTTTCATCAAATAAAAAGAGAACTTTACACCACAGACTTTGTTGACAAAGTGTTTAAAGGATTCATTTAAACCTACAATCACATGGGCTGCAACCATACATCATAGCATATTATTGGGTAAATAAGAATCGCATGATAAGCAGTAAAGTCAGTGTATTATCTAGTGTGAGGAAACAGTGATGACTGTGGAGCAGGAAGTAGCAGAAGACAAGAAAGAAGAGAAAGGGCAGGAATTTATTTACAAACCATAAAACCAAAAACCCCAAACCCAAAAAACACAACTCACATCATACTAGCTACAAAACACAAAACTGGTTAAACGGAAGATCAACCGTTTTATTACATCAGACTTTTCTTTCTTTCGGCATTAACAATGAGAATGAATGGGAATGAAAGAGGGAGATTTAATCGGCAAATGCAAATAGGCTTTCTGGGTTCATAAAATAAAGAGCTTGTATCCTGAGGGAATTTTAAAACGAATTAATTTCATTAATTTAACAAGTATGTAAAAATATTTTTGGATTATTTTGTGATTTATAGATCTTACTGCTCAGAGGTTTTATTTTGAAATTCATGTGTAGGAACCAAGCCTTTTGTAGTTGACCCACCCATGTGTCTTGTTCCTGGTTAAAAATAATGTATAGAAGATATGCATTCATTCTGTAAATAACTCTGAAGAAGGCTGAGCACCAAAAATCCTTGGGAGCACAATGAACCTTTTCTAGAGAAATTTGATCCACTTATTGTAATTTCCACTTTTTGGAAATTTTCACTGATTGGATTTTTTTTAACTCACTGTGCATTTGGTGATTGTAATTTCAATGGCCTTTGCACTGACATGGAGAAGCAGCTGTATCCCATGTAGAATCCTACTGTGTGAGCCTGTGGTAACATGCCAGGGGCTCTGATCTACTCATCTGCCATTCTACTCCACCTCCCATCTTCTTTCCCCTTTTTTTCTCTGCTTTAATTCCCTCTTGGGAGCCTCAGTATTCCTCCTCCAGTTCCCACTCTAAGTAAGTGTCGATGAATAAATGGAAAAACAAAAACCTGTTTTGTCTCCAGCTCCCTCATAAATCGGGTTTCTTTTCCAGTGAGGCTGTCCAGGATGGCAATTTATGTTGGGGCTTAATAACCCATTACTACATTAATCGTGGTGGGGCTTTTTTGCTTGGAGGGTGTATTCTCTGGGAATGCTCTGAACTCTGTAAGAGGAGGGAGGGTCGGGACAAAAGACGTGAGACAACAGACAACGGGTGGAAAAACAGACAATATTCTTGCCAGAATGAGTTCAGAACCAAGGGTCTGAAAAGGGGCTCTGTTTGAAATTTGTTAACTTCATCCTGTCAGATGCTGAGAGTGTGAAAGTTTAGGTCAATAACATTTCATCTCTCTCAGATGGAAGAGCAGTGAATCTAATGCTAGCTTTGTTTCATAGTGCTGAGCATCTTTTGGACTTGATCAACTTATAACTTTATTCCAGCCTGCAGGCTCAGCTGCTGCTGCAGGGACTTTTGACTCTGACTTCTTTTCTTGTTGATGTGGACAGAGGACCTGAGTTTCTTCAGATCACTTCTGCATTTTCTTAAATGGGTGTAGTGCTGCTGGAACCTTACACCCAAGTGAGGAAGTATAATATTTGTAGTTCGTAATTCGCATAATCTGGTTGAAATTCATCCAATTTTTTTTCAAATGCTTGAAGATCCAATCATCACTTAAAAAACAAATAAAAACAAATGAAATGGTCAAATTATTCAAATTGACATTTAAGGTGTGTTGATTGATCCACGCATATGGCCTGAAATCTGTCTAAATATTAATGAATGCACACAGAAGGATTCACAAATATATTTTGGGATTTATATATAAATGACTCTGTTCACAGAAATATCCTTCAATTCACACAAAAAATATTTATCATTGTTCAAGTTCAAGTTCATATTTATTTAGAGCCCAAAATCACTGTACACAGTCTCAAAGGGCTTTACAGGCCCACAGTTTACAAGAAACAGAATAGGACGACACCCCCTGACTTAACCCTCATATCGGGCAAGAAAAAACTCCCCAAAAAACCCACAATAAGGGAAAAAGGGAAGAAATCTTGGGAAGGACCATAGAGAGAGGGGGCCCCTTCCTGGCCAGCCAGGAGTGCAACAGATGCCGACCAAGTGGGTGATTATACAATAAATCAAAAAACAATAAACAAAGAAGGAGCAGCAGCAAGCCTCGACGGACGGAGTCAGGGACGATGAACAGTCTCGAGGCCGCAGCAGCAACCAGGATGAGGGGGTGGAGGTGGGATGGAGGTGGAGGAGATGTGTGATGATGGTGGGTGGGTTAGTATACGTGTGAGGTAGACAGACTCACTCACTCTCAGACATATAAACATGCATGCAAAGGATG
>OMLF01048638.1:0-60392 GCA_900302615.1 Holocentrus rufus | reverse complement strand
CTCACCGAGTGCAGTGTGTGATGTACACTCTGTGTTGTCCCTTGGCTGTAGTTTCAGATGAACAGGATGCTCAAGCCCTTCCGACCCTTAACCTCCGGACTTCCTAGCACTCCCTGGTGTTTGCATTCCACAAGAGCTCTTTTTCAAAAGTTGCTCCTAAATGTGCGCTGCAATCTGTTGCTAAGAAGGGAACGCAATTGCTCAGCCTGAGATACAGCAGGTCTGTATCTCAATAACAGTTTTATTGTTACCTGAGGAGATAACTGGAGTCCCCTTTTTCCTTCCAGACATCTTCCAGACAATCCCAAGGCAGAATGGAGCATCTCTTTGGTCTCTTCCCTGATTATGAAGCACATAAGAGCTCACTCCCTCAACATGGTATGATCAGCGCTTTACTGAACCTCTGCCTTTCAAAGCAATAGCTTCTCAGCTGTTTCTCTCAATGTGCATGTAACCATTTGGGGCAAAAAAAAAAATCCTTAAAAAAACATTTGTGCATGACATCAGTTTTGGCACCAGAGTTTCCTAGCTCATTATCTGGGCTACACTGTGGTCTTTATAATAACCATGAGCAGACCGTGTCTGCCTCCTTTTCGCCTTTTTGTTCAGCACAAATTGTATTTGCGTTCCCCCCACAGCCACGAGAGCCGACCTGTGCTGCAGAAGAAAGTTTGGATTCAATTTCTTGTGTTTACACAGAGATTCTTATCGGCCCCGATGAGGTTCCACATTATTAGCTGAGAGGAATGTGGCAGATTTAGAATCAAACAATTTTCATCTGGTGTGTCTCAACAAGGGCAAAAACAGTGGAGTGCTGTGAAAAACAAAGAGCACTGCAGCAGTAGCAGCAGCACCCACAGCTGATGATTGAGAAGGGACCCAGCAGGATGCTCGCAGCTCTCCACAGGCACAGCAGCTTCATGCCTCCGTCCTGTAGCTGCTGATCTGTTTTTATTATCAAAGATGACAAACAGACTTAGCTGTCTCCTCCCATCCTGCCACGGTTCACCAGCAAAGATCTGCCTCCAGATTTGAAAAGGAGACGTAAGAGCTACCGAAGTCACTAAGCATCTTGCGTGAGAAAAGGAGGGATAATAAGCAACATAATGTGAAAAGCATTTGAACATTTCCCTGCTCTTATGTCTCAGCTTCAGATATATTATTTATTAGGTTTGACACCATCCCATCCTCCACAGAAACATGTTTTCTCTGCTTTAATGTGTTCACTGCATTTTGCTTTTCCATGCATCTGCCAGCAGAAATGAAAAGACTTGAAGGATTCTCATTTCTTTGCACCCAGAGGTCATGATTTACTGAAAATAGGTGGAGGCTGGGGTCTTTCTTTCATGTTTGACTGTTGAAAACATAGTCAGGGTGGAATACGCCTGTGCTTAGCAAATGCCATGTCTTTAGTCAAGCACTCTTTCTTTCCCTTTGACCTGATTTTTTTCCCCTTGCTTCCTGCGGTGCACAAGCATGCACACAGAAAAAGGCTTTTAAATATCAGTTGTCAGCTGCCAAGCAGCTCCACTGTCAGACTCACAGAAACCCTTCCATTAACGCTAGACAAATCTCTCTCTCTCTCTTTGCATGTGTTTATTTAAATTCGTTTTAGATCCCCAGATTCTGGCTTTGCACCAGCACAATGAGATATTTTGTTGTTTCAGGTGCTGACCTTCGATGGGAGAGGAGTGAGCGGCCATGCCAATCACGTGGCCATCCACAAAGCGGTCAGGTACCAACTTAACTTGAAGGTTTTGGGGATCAGAATGCAGGATTTTTGAAAACCCTTTGAGTTTAAGGCACAGCATCCTCAAGGATTTTCTGTGGCCTGCACCCAGAAATCAGAACTTTAGGCTACATTCATAGACTCCACACACACACACCACTAACATGCAGAACATTGGGACACACATCAGCACCCTTCTCTCCAAATGTTTCCCCACTAAGAACTACACACGCACACACACACAGTGTTTTTCAGAATTCGTCTGTTACATAGCTGAGAGGTCATCCAAACAGAGTCCTGAGAGGCACTCAGTCCTGCTCTCAGAGAGCTGCAGTAAATCATGTCCCCGAGGTGGTGAGGTGGGAGGGCAGCTCTGGTTTGGAGAGGCCAAGCAAGCCTGTTGCATCAGACTGATGGTTTTAAAAAAAAAAGTGTTTTGGAGTTTTTCGTCGCGGTGGAACGAGTCCCCATAAACCCCCAATGCCTTAATTGTCTGCCGCGTTAGTTGTGGTGGTTTTTCCCTCACTGAGCCTCCCTGGCTCGCCGCCAATCCCCAGGCCTCATCTGTTGATAAGAGGTGAGCTCTCCAAATCACATCTCATGATTCCCATTAGGCTGGAACCCAGAGGGGCTGTGAACTAGTTTTTTTTTTCAGTGAGCTAAATCCCAAGGGTTTGCTCTTTGGTTTCATTTCTGTCCACATCTTAACTACAACTATCGTGCAAGTAAATGTGCGAACCTTTCTGTACGTCGGTCCTGATGGACCGGGCTTGGGATGAGAGTCCGGAGCGATGACTGATCCAGATTTCTGATCTCTGACCCAGATGCGAAGGACAGTCGCTGTATTAAGTGTAAAATGTGATATGAAGTGTCTAGACACCATAGCCCCAGAGTTATAATGAGAAGCACATGACAACTCGATAACCCAAATGAGCATGTTGTTGCCACAGTTCCAGGAACCCTCCACCGCTGAACACAACAGGACCCAGTGACACACGGAACAGCAGATATTTAACATTAGCTTAGCTGCAGCGCCGCTCGGCCAATCCCGAGGCTTACTCACCCATCTGTGTTGTAACCAGTGAAGCCTAACATTTCATCTCGCAGTGACACATTGGCAAAAGCATCACACACACACCCCCGACACTTTTTATAAGACTCGCCAACACAAATCCCTATAAGGCAACTGAATCATTTCTGTTTGACAACTTTGTTTGCATCCTTGAATTTTTTTCACTGACTAATATTCCTCTTCTTCTTTTGCTTTTCTGTTTTCACCCCCTCTAGCCATCTCGCCTCCACCGGACAAGTTCCTGATGGTAAGGTCTGGATTTTAAGCATTAGACACTATTCAGATATATATTTTTAAGACGATTACATTTGCAGAATCACTGGTTTGAATCACTGGGTCCAGCTGGGAAAATCTTGGCAAGGGAAGTATAAATACATAAATAAATATATAAATAATGCCTCTTCCCTGCTCAATAACTGCTGTCAAGGAGCCCGTAAGCAAAGAACTTAACCCCAGTTGTCCCAGTGGAGCTACTTAGCAACCAAAAGCACAAGATTTTGGCTGCAGCAGTGAAAATGTATGTGCACTGAGCAAACCCTCCCTGGTATAAATGACATTTCAAATTAAAACTCACCACTTCACAAGCCTATATGCTGCCTATTTGAGAACCCAGGGAAGTAAACACTGGTGCAGAAGAGCTATTTTTGTTAATATACAGCACCCTCTTCTGTTCAAATGAGGTCTATGGTTATTCTGTTGTCTCTGCACAGTTTGGTCTGGTGGTGGCAGTATGGACCTAGTTATATCCTGGGAACTCCAGCAACCTTGATGCCAGGCACCAGACCCCCCCACCACCACCACCACCACCACTGACCTTATTTTCTTCACCTTTGCACCCTCCAGCTCTACAGGGTGCTGTCATTCCGAACTGTTCAAAGATTTTCACTCTGCTTTTCTAGTTCATCTTGTAATCTCCATCCCTCTCACTTGATCAGAATTTCTCTCCATTTTTTTCTCCCCCCCAACCTGTTCAGTAATACTGAAACCTTTGCAGTTGCATCTGAAATCTTACTATGATGCACATGTGGACTTTTTGATTACTTATTTCTAGCCTTCCAGTAATAAGTCAAGAAAGTGAAAGGAAAAGAAGGACAGAGAGGGGGGGATTTACATATAACACATATCTAGTGCTGAACTCCAGCTCATCACTTTGCAGCACTGGTAAACACACATAAAGGGTTCTGTGGGGGTTTTTTTTAAGCTCCAATGTGATTGTAAGCCTCTTCGCCTGGCTGTGCAGTGAGGTTCACTGCTCATTACCAACAGCTTTCCCAAAGCCTCTTCTGCCCCATGAGCTCTTGTTGCATGACAATAATCCAGTTTTCTGTTTTGTTACTCTGCGAAAATGTACAGCATTACACCAATATTTTCTCTCTCCATGCTTCACTTCACCCAAAATATAAAAAAGATGTTTTCCTACTGAGCCCTGGTGTAATCTATTATCCATTTCTGTGTGCTGCGGTGAGTTTTCCAGTCTACTGCAGCCTTCCCTGTCTCCCATCACGCCGATACAACAGGGCTCAATTGTTTGTGGAGCTCAAATCGTCAAAAATTTACATGTGAAAAACTCAAAAGCAACAGCTCTTTCTAAAAACAATGACAAAGATACCCACCAAAATCCACAGCCCCTGAGGAGAAGGGGGTTGGGGGGCTTCATTAGGAACTATTTCCTGCCAAAGAACACCGTATCAGTCCATCACAAAGGAGGTGCAGACACTCACGTACATTCAGACCCCGTTCATGCTTTGTTTTAACATATTCAAGTGCAGGGATTACAAGTGGACAGTGCTACATACATGTGTGAATGGCATTGTGGTCCAACCACTCAGAACACTTAACTTGTGTCAATGCGTCCCTGACAACACTGGAAGACCACTTAGCATTTTATAGAAAGCGTGGAATTCAAATTTGAATAATTTTTTTTTTTTAGTGGCAAGATGATGGCGTCTTGTAGGCTAATCCAATTAATTGAGAACCAGGGAAAAGGAATAGGGCAGGTGTGGAACAGAGGTGATAGAAGTGAGGAGGAAGAAGGGACAGGAGGGAGTCAGAGTAAAGTAAGAAAAGAAAGGCATTCTGAAGGGTCTGAGGCCAATCCCAAAGCCGATCACACGTCACTAGGGACTCATTTGACACGCCTGAGAATGTCATGTGAGAACAGCAACCTGTTTGTGTTGTCCACTTGTGATTGGATCACCAGAGACAGATGTTAAATCCAAGTGTGAACGGGGCCTCAGAGATGCCTGCAGATACAGTTTGCTGGTGTTCTTCGGCAGGAAATAGTTCCCAGTGAAACTATTACCCCTTGAGGGGTGTGGATTATGTCTGGTATCTGTGGCATTGTGTTTGGAGAGGGCGGTTGCCGTGAAGTTTTTCACATGTAAATTTGACAGTAAATTTGAGGTCCACAAACAAGTACCCACCCAGCCCCATTGTATTGCCATGACAGGAGACAAACTGGAAACTATGTAGATGAATAGACTGCACCAGGGGTAAGAACAAACATACATTCCTTTGTATTTTGGGTGAACTCTCCCTTCAGTTCACACAAGCAGCTCCAACACAGATGTAGTCCCTGAAGGACAGCCTGGGTGAGCCACATGGTGAATGGCCTAGTTAGCTGTTAGCTAAAGTAGTAAGCAGTAAATCCCATTAACCACTAACTGTGTCTCTGTCTGTCCTCCCAGACTGCTGCTTGCTGTCCTTGGTGACTGTTGGCCTCCTCAGGAAGTACCTCTCCTTCCTGGAGCTCCCCCTCAGCTGGCTCTTGCCTTCGTCCCTCTGTTGTATTACGGGCTCAGACGGCTTCAGGCGAGCCAAGGTGAGCCTCCAAATAGACACAGGCTGATTGCTGGCTGTGTCACCTTTGCTATTAGGGGAAGCACATGCTCTCAACACGTAGCCAGTGTATATCTGGAGGCTAAAGGGAGCTGGATTCATAGCAGAGGTGTTGAGATTCAGAACAATGTCTCTTCCAGGTCACGAAACGTCTACGCTAAGCATCAGATTTTAATGACAAAAGACTGATAATAGAGATCTCACAGCATTGTGTTGCAGGCTGTAGTCTTGAAAACAACCCTCTCTTCTCTTTGTCAGGAGGCCATGCGTTGTCATCGCACTCAACTCCTGTGGTTTCGCTACCTCTACATCCTCTTTTCACGTTACATGCTTGTCAACACATTCCAGATGATCCCACAAGGACCAAAGAACCTGAAGATCTATTAAGAGCTTTTCTCGATTTGTACTGATGCACTGATTTGTACTGTGTAAAGAATGTCTGGGGTGGATGCAGTAGCTGTCTACAGAACTTAAGAGTCTTTAAACTCACAATGAATAGATTTTACCTCCTTTAATACTTTAGTTGGTTGTAGCAGCCTGAATTTATCAAACACTACTGTAACAATATAAGTAAAAAAAAATGTATGGTACCAAATTTTTTAACAAATGTGTGAGTCTAAACTGTGCCTTTTCTACTTCTTGAAACTCATGTATAATTCCATAGTGTAGCATGCGGATATATTGTTATAAGTATCTTTCACTTCACTGGGCTAACAACAGGAAGGTTGAAGGAATACACTGGTTTTTTAAAGCCATTTGCCACTTGTGACACAAGAACAGCTTTACCTTTTTTGTTTACAGTCATCACACTGAATGAAAGACCACTACAGGGTTTGATGGATTTGTGACCTTGGAGAGGAATCTAAACCTGTTCTGATATATACAACCAAAACCTGTTTCTTACTTTTTATTATTAAAAAGCTTTATACATCATACAATGTTCATGGTATACTTCAGATTAAATATGAAGCTTGATTCTCAACTGGCAGTGTTGTTACTCTTTGCCCGTTTGTCTCAGCTGACTGTCTCCTGCAGGTTTAGACATGTCTCTGATGGTCTGGTGAGCTTGCATGCTTTCTTCCCAACTCTCACCATCAAACTTCTCCACTGTGACACTGCGCACGCTACCTGGGTCCAGGCAGTGAGGAGCAATGCCTGGGGAGGAAAAACAACAGCAACGAAGGCTAGCTCAGTGTTTTGTGTGTGGAAAAAATAGCCCTTGCCTTAATGTTTTTATGTAAACATTCCTACAATGTTGACTAAGCAGGTTCATGCAACTTTTTTTTGATGGGTTTGCTAGGGTGATTTCCATGTTTTGTTGGAGTAAACAAGGCAGAAATGGAGGATGTTTTTAACGAAGAGAAACTGTCCTGTGTCATACTAACCGTATCCATCAGGGTTGGAGCGTGGAGTGTAGAAACTCTGAACTCCACATGTCTTACAAAAGGTGTGTTGAGCAGCATGTGTGTTAAATGTGTATGTGGTCAAATTTTCAGACCCCTAGACAGCAGAGAAGAAGAAAAAATGTTTTGCACATCAATGAATAGACTGCTAGTATCATTTCTTGTATTTTACTTGTTACATTTTCCCCACCTGTAAGAGTGTGAAGTTCTTTTTTGGAACAATGAAATGATGGTTCTGCTTCTTGGTGCAAATGCTGCAGCTGGAGAGAGGAATACTGGTCAAGTTGCATTGCTTTTGTCAGTATATAAACAATAACAAAGCCTGAATGACACTGTAATTAAAATCCCTCCAAATAAAAAAAAGTCTCTCTAAATAAATCAGACAGTTCCTTTTCAATATGGCTCAGCAACGCCTTTGCCTATACTTATATAGTTAATATAGTTACAGAACTACATTGCTTGGCGGAAGATTACATCTTTCTTATGGTTGATTACAACCTAGATAACAGAGCTAGAAAGATTTATGTCCTTTTATTTATCATATTTATCAGGGAAATAAGTGACTCGACGCTGCTACCACGTGAAAGGGAATTAGATTTAGGACAAATGGCATTATTAATAAATATTTCAGCTGTTTAGCCATACTTGCAGTGGAAAACATGAAGGTCTGGGGAACTCCAGACCTCAAATCTGACAGCACCACAGTGGCAGCCGCCGGCATGTTTCACAAGCTCCATCCTGTGGGAAAACAGACAAGCCAGATCGTATCATATCTGCATTCTTTAAGTGTCGTCTAATTTCTTCAGAAGCAGTGGTATTGGTGTCAGCGACTGAAGGACAAGTTAGGATATATTGTTTACCAAACGCGGTCAGGACATTCCGGTTAAACGGCCGTAAACTGATTTGACGTGTTTGTTGTGGAATATGCTGACGTGGAGTCGCCATGGTCCCACCCTACAAATGACTCAATCAGCCTCCTAAGCAAAGTCCAAACACTGATAATACACTCTTGCGTCCCCATTTACATTAAATAAGCCTCTCACCTACATCTTTGCCCAATTCACTACTATTGATTGATGGGGTCAGTGAATAACATGAAATTCGAGGCGAGTTATTTCAACATAAAGATTAGCAAACACTGAAATGTCTTGTCTCTGTGCACTTTCATTTCACGTAATGGCTCCAGTTTCATATGAATAGACCTAGTTTTTCCTGGAACATGTTTATACAGTCCACACCTTATTTCGTGCAAGGGCCAGGGAGGGGCAAAGTACAGGAGGCTTGCACAAACACATTCCTTCTAGGCTGATCCAGTTCAGCCAGAAGTGCAGACTGTGTTGGAGAGGGCTGATGATGATGTGGTGTATCACGCGTTGGGTGTCATATGACAGAGTGCTAGGAGGGTGCCCTGTGTTGGGGTGGGGGGAATGCTGTGACCTAAATCAAGGCTTTCCAAACTTTATCATGTCCAGGACCTACAAATAGAAGCCCAGTAGGCCACAGAGCCCAGTTTGTGCTGAGGTTTTTGTCCCAGAGACCCCAATCTGAAATAGTATACGTTCATCTGTCCAATTTAAATTAGAATCCCTTAACTGTCTATAAAAAAAAGTGGGAGATACTTTTCTTCTTTGTAAGGGGAATTAAAACTATATTTGATGGGGACCTATTCAACCCTTCAAGGACCTCTCTTGGTCCACGCACCCCACTTTGGGAACCACTGACCTGAATCACAGACCGCTCTTTCTCTCAGTATATGGTATGGATGTTTGCTTAGCTGGGTCACTATCACCTCGGGAACATAACATGACACAGACTCTCTAGTCCAAATGCAGCTCCTTTTCTGACTGAGTTTATAGTTAAGCCCTAGCTGCATAGCATCTGAGCAGTTTTCCATTTTGGAGAACATCTTGATGACACCAAGGTGTTGGTATTATATGAAGACATAATTAGTCATATACAATCATAAGAATATCATTAAACATTTTACTATGAATAGCCTTTATGGTGTAATGAACAATTCTGTGCAAGGGGAAAAGAGATTAACAAAGAAGTCACATTGACTGTTTTATCATAATAACCAATAAGTTTCTTTCAAGGTCACAATTCAGGTAAAGCCACAAAGTGAAACTACATCTCTAAGATCACAAGTATATCTTGATGCTTATAATAGTTGAGGAAATTTATAGAATGTCCAGTGAGAAAAAAAAAATGTTACAAATCTTACATGTGTTGTGTTCTTGTGTTTTCCCAACTGGTTTGGAAACACACTTTAACTAATACACCACTGACGTGACAGTCTCCAATCTGACGGTCCGTCAAGATGAGCAGAATTTAGGGCAATTGTTTTACAGTATAACCCAAATTTGTTACATTCAAACAACCTCACTTTCACTGAAAATAGCTTCATGCTACACTCACATTCTTTAATTATATTCTTTACGAATTAGACTCAAACAACTAAAAAAATAAATGTGACATAACAATGGAAATTAATTTATGTATCTCAGATAGTCAGTAAGTAACAGCAAATTATTTAGGCACAAAATAGTTTGGCCATTTACTCTAAAACATCATTTGTTTAAGTGTTAGTGCTATGACACATATAGGACCAAATAATCAATGCCAGCAAATTCTCCCCTTGGTGAAATTACATAGATTAGATGTCCAGGTCAACCAAATGATGGCTATATTACCAATCTTAATTTAGCTTATTTGTGAAAAAGACAACCTTATGCGGACATGGGGTTGCAACTAGAGGAGGTAGGTAAGCAGATCAGTGTCATCTCCCTCTTGGCCTTATACCCCTGCAGTCACGACAGCTGATAGCACGTTTGGGAAACACGTTTCCATCTGTTAACAGAAAGGTTTGTTTAGCTTCTCCTGTTTATAGTTACGTGTCTCATGCAATCAGTTATTTGGTCACTCTATGTTCCTCAGCATATTGAACATTTGGAACTTCAGTGTAGCCTAAAAGATTCTGTAAAACATGTTGATGCAATAAAGCTGGGTTACTGTATATCTAACATTGCAATAAGTCATCCAACATTACTTAGGCTAGTGTGACCCAGCAACCAATCGCTGATCAAACAAACAATGTTGCATCCAATCAGAGGCCAAGAGGAAGGCAGCTGTTGCTGTGTTGTTCTAGCAAGTTCTGGAGCCATCGCCATATTGTAAACAGATATTACTCCGCCGTTAAATATGTCTTTAAGTTTCGCATTTACAAGTTCTGAGTTTTGGTTACATGTATGATTGTGATCACAGATTGTCACCAAATGCATTTAAATCAAATGAAATAAGCATAAATTTAATCTGGGCCTTATGGAGTAATGGGAACTATTTTCGAATGCGGAGGGATATTGACAGATGACGTAGGTGCATCCGTGTGTATATATACACTACTCGTTTCAGTGATAAGGCAGACTTTCTTGTGGAAGAGAAGAGCAGTTACAGCAGTACGGAGTAAACGTCGACTCTTTTTGTAAGTATTTTTTCCCCTTGTGATTTCGATGTACTTGGTTACTGTACTTTAACTTTTACTAGCGTAGTATAACGTTACTAAATTTCAGGTAAATTACTGTTTGTCAAACCGACCCATGTCCTTGTTGACTGGGAATCTATCAAACCAGTCCATGAATTAACCTAAAATATAAATAATTTGTATATGGTGAACTCTCTACATCGTATCTAATATTTAAATCTAATTAGATATCGACTTCGACATGGCAGTAGCGTTACAGACATCTCTGCCTGTCGCAATGACTCAGTATTTCTAGTATCGTCCATTAGCTAGTAGCTTAACAAAAAGAGGTCGGCGTACTCAAAATGGCGCTGAGACTCTAATGGCTGTTGTGCGACCGACAGTTAAGCGTTTCGAAGGGATTTTTACCGCCTCCATAGCAAAGAAAATATTTGAACGAACAAAGGGAAAAATGACGCAAAATTTTGCCAGTATAACTATGGAGCTGAATACTAAACCAAAACGTGAAAATTATACGCGGGTTATTTTGTCAGTTAAAAATTATGTTTTTATTTTAAATGTATACACTAACAAAGGGATTTTGCTAACCTCATTTGAGTTTTATTTGGATTTCTAACACTTTGATTCTTATTTTTTTGCATAGGCTCAAACATGCAGATCTTCGTCAAGACCCTAACTGGCAAAACCATCACCTTGGAGGTTGAGCCAAGCGACACCATTGAAAATGTCAAGGCCAAGATCCAGGACAAAGAAGGCATTCCCCCAGATCAGCAGAGGTTGATCTTTGCCGGCAAGCAGCTGGAAGATGGCCGCACCCTGTCTGACTACAACATCCAGAAAGAATCCACCCTCCATCTTGTCCTGCGTCTCAGGGGCGGCATGCAGATCTTCGTGAAGACCCTCACTGGCAAGACCATCACCCTGGAGGTTGAGCCAAGCGACACCATTGAAAATGTCAAGGCCAAGATCCAGGACAAGGAAGGCATTCCCCCAGACCAGCAGAGGCTGATCTTTGCTGGCAAGCAGCTGGAAGATGGCCGCACCCTGTCTGACTACAACATCCAGAAAGAATCCACTCTGCATCTTGTCCTGCGTCTCAGGGGAGGGCAGTAAATCATTCCATGTTCTCAGCCACTTGTTTGTTTCAGTTATGTTCAACATTTTTTATTTGCATGATATACATGGCTTTAAAAATGGCTAAACATATGACAATAAAGAGTTAAACCTGACTTTCTTTGTGTTCATTCTTAGTGTAGTTCATAATCAAGAAAATGTACTCAAGTGTAAGTACAGCTATAATTTGGGTAGGATGCACACAAGTTTTAGCTTCTAACTGAAATGGAATTTTAATGTATGCAGCCTTTTTATATGTAGATTGGAATCCATAAGTGAGTGAATATCAGATCTTATCCAATAACTCCTATGGAGTATAGCAGCCTTAAAAGAAAATCCTGTGAAATACTAAATCTATGCACTTAATGGTGTGGAATAGTCCATGAACGCTTTCACCACCACAATAAAAGAATAGCATCAAGTATATATTAGTAAGAGGTGAAATTTTTGAGTATAAGGTTAATGTAAACAAAACTCAAAATTCTAGGCAAGTTGCCATTACTTCACATTCTTTGAGTTGACAGTAATGTATAGCAAAACAGATTTTTTAAAGAAATCTTTGTTGCTTTATTAAAATAAAAGTAAAAACAAACCCCAAACAATCACTTGCAGTTCTAGAGGTCACTTACCTACATCATCCTGTGGAGCAGTGGTGCCATCTGGAGTCTGCAAGTCCCTACAGGGGTTATCAGTAAGGTTTGCGTAGGGAAATTAAGTCAGTTGCAGTGGCTCCCATTGTAGAACAATAGAATTAGAAAAAGAACTATGTTAAAGAATGTAAAAAAAAAAATGTATGAAATGGGTAACAGTTAAACTCAACATTTGCCAATCATTACAAATTAATGAGAGAATGTTTAAGGATGATTTATGTTATGAAAGCTCACACTGTTAGATACAACGTAGATAAGTGAAAACAAGGGATTGCCTTGGACACCATCTAATTAAAATTTAGTCTTTAGTCTATTGTAGATCCATAGGGGGAACACAATTGAATCTGTGTACAAAAAGTGTTGATCTACTTACATCCTCAAAAGATTTGTGTTCTTCATAGAAAATAGTTACTTAAGGTGTTTTTAAACAGGGAACTGATCAATATTGATAGTAAGTAGAGCATATAAAAGGGGTGAAATACCAGTTCACTAGTTACCACCCCATAATTTTAAGGATGATTACATGTATTTATGGTATGGCAATTTACTAACTTATGTTAGAGACATTCTCTGGAGAAATATATACATACAATGAACACTTGAATGAATTATCCATTCTATCTAAGCATAAAGTTGTTAAGCCTATTTTTTTTCTACTTAATTACATTGTTCTTTATTCTTTATGAACTACTGACCTAGTTCATGCATCAGCACCTGTATTACTGTCAGTCTGTCATGATTTACAACATTAATATGTGTGCATCTGCTTAAACTATATAGACCTGAGTCTACAAGACTTAAAGAGGTTGAAGTTTTAGTAAATAAGGATATGGCGCCATCTACCGTTGCCAAAAAGCTTGACATGTTACATAGAGGAAAGATGAGAAGAAGGTAAATCAACTAGATGGGACGATCTGTGCCAGGTGTTCCCAAACTGTGGTCCAGGTACCAGCTGGGGTCCTTGAGAGGGTCCCTCATGGGGTTCATTTACCCCTGCTATTGCCTCCTCAGCTATAATACAGATTATCTGTCAATATTACAAGCAACATCTTCTCTGATGGCATTTCCTTTGAGAAAATCAAATGGGGTCAGCCTATTGTTGATATATTTGGGGGTCCTTGACACAAAAAAGACTGGCAATCCATGTTCTAAGTGTCTGCCCAATCTGCCTTTGCCTGGCTGGCTCATACTCTGTTTACCCAGACAAATACCATGGTTTGGTAGCCCTGGTAAACTCAATAGGCCTATGTCTTTTGCAATACTTTTTGGTGCACTGTTTTGGTAAATCATGCATTACAAGTGTGCAACAAGAGTTCAGTCAGAAGGAAATAGACTCAGCCCCATCCAAGGATTATTAGCATGTGGATCACACCCTCAAGTGCTACAAATAGCCATAGCCTTAAGAATACTGGTTGAAACTCAGGAGCAGGAGTGGAGGATAATTCGAAAGCCTGTCGTACAGTAACAAATTTAGACATGGACATGATGAGAGCAATTAAAGATGGTAGATACCTATACTATTTACAGACTTGAGATATGTTTTAGAAAGTGTGGATTCCACATGTTAAAACGTGTACATAAAGCAGAGGAAAAAATATTAACTTTCTTTGTATGTAATAAACTTTTTGTTGTTGTTATATAAAACTTAAACGTGATTTATGAATGTTCTTGCATTCTCATATGGATTCCGTATATTTGCACCAATGACAGAAACACTGGAAAGGGAAAAGGAAAATAAATTATTACAATTATACTTGGTAAGCAGAATAAAATAAATTTAACTAGCTCTAATCCAGATGATATCATACAGAAGCAGAGATTGCTAGTGAGAGGGAGTTTGTGTGTGTGTTTTCAAAGGGTGAGAGGCAGAGAAACTTTGTTATGTTACTGAGGATATATGTGTATGCTTGTGGGTGATCTAAGGGAGAAAAGGAGAAGGATGAGGACATAGAATGTGTGTGTTGTGCTCTCGAGGATTAGAAAAACATGCAGCATATCACATCAGATCCCAACACAACCTCCAACTGTCCAGGCTCCCTGCACTGCATAATGTGTCAGCAGAAACTGGAGGTTGGCAGGAAGAAGGAAAGCTGCTGACACTTACTGCACTGAGCCTAGGGTAGATTAGACAAGCAGGTCATAAAATGCTATGCAGTATGTGATGAAGGGCAGGAACCTCAAGGCCTTGCAAGACATCAGCGAGCGTCAATGTCAGAAAATTCATCAGTGTACTTTTATTTGACATTAGAGAATAGCTAAAGAGGCAAAATATAATATATGGTGAGGATAAGTGTGTTATGGCTTTTGTAGCGGCAATGAAAATTTAGGTAAAATTTAACCCTAAAACATAAAGGACATAACCTATATCCACTGAGCCTAAAAGAAGCACTAAGGTTAGGGACAGTAAGAGTTGCCAGTGAGGACAGATTTAAAGGTGGTATGGTAATGTGGTATTTCCCGTCTAATCCAAGAGTAAACTGATTCAATATTATTTGTATGATCTGGTTGCAGATTTTTATCCTGCCAAAGTCATGTATTTTAATGTCACCACTGACTTAACAATGTCTCTGACTGTGCCTCAAGATAAGCAGAGTAAGGGTCAGTAGCTTCCTCTTTTTATGAGTCTGATATGCTTCTTTAAAAACATATTTCCATCTGGTAACAGACACATTTGTTGGTGATCTACTCATTACTTGCTTTCACCCATTCCTGTCATGCAATTAGTCATGAGTCGTTTTGGGTTCGTCAATGGGTTAATGCTACTCTAACAATCAAAACTATGTAATCTTTAGTTTTCTGAAGAATTGTGTCATTATATAAAAAGTGAAACGAGTTACTAAAACCTTGATACATTACTTCCTGTTATACAGTAACCAATCGCTGATCAAACACTGTCACCATCCAATCAGATGCTTGGAGGAGGGTTCTTCATGTTGCGGTCCTGGCATATTCTACCGCCATCGTCATGTATCCCGAATATCGTTCCGCCAAATAATTCAATATTTCTGGTTCATTTTTTGATAAGGTTAATGTATGTACTTGTGTGGGTTCGGGACTATATGCGTAAAGTCACTTAGATGAAAACAAACCGAATGTAACTCTAGTTTTCATACATTGGAAGGAACTATTTTTAAATGCGGAAGAATATAATGATGACGTAGGCGTAAGTATAAAGCATTTCATGTCACAGCTGCCGCAGAGTAGAATTTCCATCACAGGGGTGATCATAGTGAAGCGTCACTAAATACCGAAGCAAATTGTAAGTACATCTTTTTTTTCTCCAGAATTGTCAGTTGTGTTCAGTGTTTAAATTATGCGTTATTGAAAATGCACTATCGGTAACCTTTAGTTGAATTCAGTTGCGGTCGTCTTGGTCCCCGTCTGTTGTATCTTAGCTAGCTAACAGTGACGTTACCTATTTTAACGTTAAGCTTTAACGTTAAACATTGATAAATAATGTAATTTTGAACAGATATTTCGAATAACTTAGCCATTAGTGACCTGTCGATAGTCAGCTTCGACAACAACAATAACGTTACAGAGATTTGCCAGCGTTAGCTAGTAGCAATGACTCAGCATTTCCAGTATCGTCCATTAGCGGGTACTTGAACAAAAGGAAGAAAAACATCCATGTAAAATGGCGCTGTCCCGGGACTCGAACCACTGGTTTTGTACCAAAAATTGTGTGTTTCATCCACCATCAGAAGGGTACAGCTCGTTAATGCTATGCTCGTTAATGTGATTAAGTAAAACCCCACTGTCCAGAACGTAACGCAGATGTTTCTATGCTGAACCAATAGCTTGGTAACAGATATTCTGATGACTTGGGACATGTTTATCTCCTTTCCTCGTCAGATGAAATTGTGACCAAATTAATTTGTACATATTATTTGTTATGAATATAGTTTTGCCATTAAACTGTAGGCTGCTCTATTTTACGATTCATTGCATTTTAATCTCGGTGTTATAGGTTATTTTCCTTGACTTATAAGGGCGATGGTTTGTGTGACATTTGTGTTTTATTCTGTACAGGTGCAAACATGCAGATCTTCGTGAAGACCCTCACTGGCAAGACCATCACCCTTGAGGTTGAGCCAAGTGACACCATTGAAAATGTTAAGGCCAAGATCCAGGACAAAGAAGGCATTCCCCCAGATCAGCAGAGGCTGATCTTTGCTGGCAAGCAGCTGGAAGATGGCCGCACCCTGTCTGACTACAACATCCAGAAAGAATCCACCCTCCATCTTGTCCTGCGTCTCAGGGGTGGCATGCAGATCTTCGTGAAGACCCTCACTGGCAAGACCATCACCCTTGAGGTTGAGCCAAGTGACACCATTGAGAACGTCAAGGCCAAGATCCAGGACAAGGAAGGCATTCCCCCAGACCAGCAGAGGCTGATCTTTGCCGGCAAGCAGCTGGAAGATGGCCGCACCCTGTCTGACTACAACATCCAGAAAGAATCCACTCTCCATCTTGTCCTGCGTCTGAGGGGTGGCATGCAGATCTTCGTGAAGACCCTCACTGGCAAGACCATCACCCTGGAGGTTGAGCCAAGCGACACCATTGAAAATGTCAAGGCCAAGATCCAGGACAAAGAAGGCATTCCCCCAGATCAGCAGAGGCTGATCTTTGCCGGAAAGCAGCTGGAAGATGGTCGCACCCTGTCTGACTACAACATCCAGAAAGAATCCACCCTCCATCTTGTCCTGCGTCTCAGGGGAGGGCAGTAAATCATTCCATGTTCATAACTGCTGTTATTCCACTTTTTTTTTTAATTACATGACTTGCATGATAAGAGGAACGTAATAAAAGATTAAATTAAATTATATGATGGTCACTTTGATTTCATTAATTGGTACACTTAACGCATAGTTTCTTTAGCTAAAGTTTCAGTGACATTGTGAAAGCAGGATGTATACAGCCTTCAGGAAGTGAAGTGTCTGTCATCTGTGGTTTTAACCAAGCAGTTACACTGAACTGAAAAAGTGTAGCAGTTGATAATGTTGCCTTCATGTTTGTTAGGAATTCTTAATGAGCCTTAACTCAAGCTTTAAGTGCAAAAAAGCCCACATGTATGTTGTGGTCAAAATCACACTTGCAATGCTAGATCTATGTCTAAAAATGTTAGGCCACTTGTTTTCCAAAGTAACCAAAAATATGTTAAACTCCATTCGTTCCACTTTGTTGGCCACTTAAGATTGAATCAGGCCCAAATCAGATTTTATGGCTTAAGCAGTTGCTTGACAATCATGGTAGTGAAACAAAATTAAACTTTAAGTAAAACAGTCACAGGATGGTTGGAGGTGGAGGGGAAAATAATCTGAGAAATGTGAGTAGTTCTAACACTGCCCTTCTCAGGGATGTAGAGTATTTTATGGCGATTGCAATTTAGGCAAACCAATTCGAGCTGTTCGGCTTAAGCATAGCCTTCACATGTACTTAATATAATGGGAGGAAGTGAAATGGGCTGACAAAGCATATGTGGGACTTCTCTGTATGGTTTTCAGTTTCTAGTCAATGCCATTTATTAGTGAAATACTTCTTGGACATGATCAAATAATAATGCTAGTAATTCCAGGAGTTGCATTGCACGTGGAAGCCCAACACCAGTCATGATGATGAGTCAACTTGTTCATGTCTGAATATCCTCAAGATGATTTTTTTTCATTTGAGAGTGGAACATGAACTACAACTTAACTATTAACTTGCAAGGGGAATACCACTCATTGTATCAAAGTATTCGTATCATTCATATGCTCGTCAACAATCTGATCTTTTGTTCTGAATATGAAGAACTTCCTTTCAAAGCCTGAAACTCGTGTCATATGAACAAAATCTGAAGCTGCTCAATAGAACCTAAACAATTATGAACCAGAACAGTTTGTATTTGAGTTTTAATGCCCAAATGAGGTCAAGTTCCAGATTGCATCACAAGTTTGAATATTATTTCTTGTTAGGCCGGCATCTTCATTCTCTCTAGAGGCTGACTAAACCTGCCTTGACTATGACTGTACATACATACAAGAAATAGATACAGACTGTCATTATTCCTTAAAGTTCATTTTTGTCACCACTGTGTTGTAGCCATTCTATGTTTAGTCATGGAAGAAGTATGAAAGTCTCTTGCCATGTCCACCTATCAAGAAGTAATGTGGCACTAATGTCAAGCCAGTGGCCAGTAAGAAGTACAGTTTGTTAATGCTCAACAATACAAGGACAAGGCCACAGTAAGTTAGCCATTAGTTTGATATGGTCGGATCACTGGCAACCCCGTTGTTAACCATTGACTATTTCATAAAAAGTACTAAATAATGAAAGCATTTGATAACTACTGCTTCATTATTCTGGCTGCTGTTAAAAAAAAACTGCTCTGACACGAGACACTGAAGTGGTGCCACCAGGAAAATCAAATGTACAACCTGGTCATGTGAAATAGTCTTCTAATTTGTTCTGTTTTGAGACAGAAACAAGATGACAGTTGTAGGGAGACAGTGGAGAAATAATAATACCGGTACACAAGCCGTGATGTGAAAGTTCCCAGTATGAACACTGATACAGTCAAAGGCAGAGTGACCCTCTGCCCTCCCAGCTGGACTCACAGAGCTCCTGTGTCTGACTCCAGCACAGTGTGTTGTGATGTGTCCTGTTGTTGTATGAAGTGCAGAGGACAGGAAGCTGGTTTTAGAGAGCTAAGCTAGCGCGCTCTAGTGGATCCATATGGAAGTATGGAGCATTAAATGCACAAGGCTTTAAAAGCATTGATTTCTTCTTCTTCTTCCTACTATCGTGTAGTTCCCCAGAATGTCAGTGAGTGTGCTCAGTGTGTTTGGATGTTAGATTCACTGTGGTTGAAGAGTCCAGTTGCTCCTTGTTGCCAGCAAGAAAACTCTCCACTCCAGCTCTGTCAAAGCAAACAGCCAACAGATGAGAAAACAAGAGACTCTGAAAACATCTGGCCATCGTGGCTACATGATGTCCAATTGTGGCTGGAAAGTTAGTCTGTTCCACCAGCCATAAGTTTTACATGATACCAGATATCATAATAATTACAATATCTCCTCATCCATTTTGCTCTCCAGCTGGCTCTTCAGGTCCCGTTCTGCCTGGTGAGATCCTGCATAAGAAACAGGACAGGTCAGATAGACACACACAGTATGCGTGGAACATACCATCATGTCACTGTAGAGCTGTCCTACGCTTCCTCTTGATTGTCCAAGTCCAGAATGTGCTGGAGGAGACAAAGATTTAGTGACATTTTCACCAATTCAGCAACTCTGCTGCTGGTCAGCGTGTTCACGTGTAAAATGAAACTGATGGAGACATTTTATAGACAGTTTATCTGGCCAGCAAGTTTGGCTACCAAGCAGCCACCCTGCCAGGTCACCACCTATCATCTGGAGGTCCAACTGTACTGTAAACATGCAGTGGGCTGGTGAAACATTACCTGAAGACCTGGTTTCTGTCCGGAGTCGAGTAATGGAGCTCATCAGCAGACTGCAGCCTGTTGAACATCAACTGGACAAAGTTACCTTGGAGGAGAGTTTGGCACTGTGCTGGTTTGCTGTGTGTAAGGTGACTGTTTTTATACAATACACACCTGCACACCTACACACTGTACATAAGGTATGTAGAACTATCAATTTGAATATGATTTCACTTGTAGAAAAAGCCTAAAATTTCACTTACTGTTTGTTTTCTTCACATTCCCATATTCTTTCATGTTACAGAGGCAGAGCCTATATTTATATACTTTTATCAATTTCCACTTCCTTTCATACACACATTATGTGGAATATTTTGACATACACGCATGACATGTACATGAAATTTTCCATTGTATCTGTTTTATTGGTATCAGTTTTCACAGTCTAATGATGCTCTGGTTCATATGTTTTCAACACCTGATTTTGAATGTTCAGAACATGTTGAAATGTGTTTCATATTTCCATTTCCTGTGTTGTTTTTAATTTAAATCTCATCTTGGCCTTAATGAATTGAAGGGAATTAAAGGGGATGAGGCGACAGGAGTGCAGGGGAAAATTTGATTGTGTCACTCACCAGCTCCCTCATGACTGTCCAGTTGCTCTTCCTGATGGTCTGCTCCTCAGACAGAAGGTCCCAGAGCTGCTTCAGTTCCAGCTCTGTCTTGGTGTTTTCCCTCACCAACTGCGTGAGCCTGGGGACAAACCAACAACCAAGTCTGTAGTCCATAATCTATAATCTGTCCCCTCCTCTCACTTATTCCAGGCCTATGCAGGGCTTATTAGTGACATCAAATCACAACACAACTGTATAACATAGAAATGGCAAGAAAACTCAAGGACCACAATTCCAAAATAATAAAATGCACATCAAAAAATGTAGTAGCCACAGTTTTTGATTAGCTTCCCTCAGTGTTTGTCAGAGAACATTTCACCGAACCTAATTCAAAAATCATGTAATTTAAATTAATGTTTTTTTAATCTAATGTTTTTTTAATTTAAGTACTTTAATGAAGTACTACACATCATAGAACAAGATCTTCAATAAATCATTAGCAATACTTTATTCCAGTAAAACTGGAATTCCCACCCATCAGTGTATTTTGGTGGATGCCAAATTAAAGAGTGGATACCACCAACACTAATATGACATAAAATTGACAGATTTTTGAATGAAGTTTGGCATGGGCGAATGGAAAGTATTGCACAACAGATATCAGGGGAAATGATTAGCAGCCTGCGGCTAAATGTTTCATGGTCAAACTCTCCATGGCTGAGAACTTAAGTTTGTAAATGCAGGCAGTCAATCAGTCATCATTTGGAGGTTTCTTTTATTGTTGTGACAGATTTATGGCCTTAGGGGGCGCTGCAACATCAGTTTAATTCTGCGCAGGCCACTCACAGAATACATCAGAAGCTGCTGATTGGATTCTGGGGAAACATATGGGGTATTGTCTGTCATTGGTCCATTAAGATGTTTTCAACGTTTCACTGAGGCGCCACAGCGTTTGTTAAATTGTCTTAAATAGATTGGGCAAAGACAGGAGTTAACAATCTGAGAGAGGTGTGGGGGGAGTGAGGAGCATTACTGGCATGAAGAAGTCAGAAACAGTGGAGGGGACAAAGGGACGCGTGAACGAGTTGAACCAGTTTTTCAACAGGTTTGATCGACCAACACAGGCCAAACCCCCCTCCACCTCCTCATATGTTCCCATTCACACCTTGGCTACCCTCTCCCTCCTCTGCATGCCTTCCTGTTGCATCACCAGACAGGGGCATGGCAGCCACTGGCCGTCTCCCCCCAACAGGAGACAACATCCGCCTGCCCCGGAGGAGAACATCATCACCACCTCTGGCAACCAGGAGGACAGCATCACCACCTAACTGCACACAAGGTACAGGAGCAACCTCCCCTTTTCCTCTCCCTCTTCCCCCTCCCTTCTTTCCCTCCCTCCCCCCTCTTCCTCTTGGCAGGCTGGTGAAGAGGGCCGGCTTGGTGGTGGGAATGGAGCTGGACAGCGTAGGGTCAGTGACAGAGAGGAGGATGAGAGGGAAGCTGAAAGCCATCATGGACAATCCCTCTCATCCTCTCTGTGCTGAGCTGATGTGTCTCAGGAGTTCATTCAGCCACAGACGGATCCAGCCACGAGCCTCAAAGCAGCTGGGGGGCTCCTTTGTGCCATCTGCCATTGGACTCTATAACGCCACAGAACCCAAATAACATCAGATCTGATGTGCCGCACTCAGGGCAGAGGTGGGGGGATGTTCCTCTAGGTCTCTGACACCCAGTACCAGGCATCAGGGACCACATGGACGCCATCCTAACTGTAACCTTCAGTGACCCTTCATTTTCCAAGTTGGACAGCATGGTATATATTTTATTCAGTGTCATGCACCAAATGCATATATATATATTTGGCCTCTAATTTATTTGTAGGGTATAGGAAAACATTATTCATAAATGGACATAGAAAAAGAATGTAATTTTTGTAATTTTTGTTATTTACTTCTGTTGGTGCTGTGTCTCCGAATTTCTTCTTAGGGGGATCAATAAATGCTACCCTTACTCTCACTCTCTAATGTGTGATTGGTTACATTTCGAGTTTGATGGATTGGCCGTTTTTTTCCCTGCGTCCTTGCAGGTAAAGGTCATCTACCTCCTTATTGCACTGCTTCAACCCAGCTTGAATGTCCTGCAGCTGGCTGTTGCTGTGTTGCAGCTGAAGAAGCTTGCTTCGGAGCCTCTGCAGATCTGTATTAACACACACACACACACACACACACACACACACACACACACGCACCAAAATACCAAAGAGTCGTGTTAACTGATTCAGATGTTGTCGCTCACAGTATCATATGAGCCTTCAGACAGAGACATGACAATCTCCATTTTATAGCCTAATAACTGTAACAATCACATTGGGACCTATTTCCATGCGCCTTGGCACACATTCCCAAAATTGGTAATGTGCACTGAGTGCCAGTGCTTTCCATAATGTTGTCAGACCTCATAATAATAATCTGAGCTTGCCAGTGGCAAAACAGGCACTTCTAATGGACATACTTTTACTTGGACAGGTTGCCCCACATTACAGACGTGTTTGCCAGTTATAACGTTCTCGTTCAATACTGGACCGATTCCAAAACTTCTTGCTTGTATATATCATTCACATAGAGGGGAAAATAGGGCCCGAGTTCGGAAATACCAGAATTGTATTTCAACGGTAACCAAATGTGGCAATTAATTAAATATGCTTTTAGATGTGAAAATGTACTTATTTAACTGAATTTGGATTGGTCGAACATTGGCATTATTTATATTCCCCCTCAAAATGTAAAGAATGGTTAGGATGGCCCCTGCCCTATAGAAATGTTATAAGAATAGTATAATGATTTCTTCTATTGGGGATCTGTTCCACCCCAACCGATGACGTCAGCTAGTGAGAATGAATTTGAAATCAGGTAAAACTTTCACTTTCTCCAGATATGTCGTGTGTGCTCCTTGGGATCCAAACAGCGGTGGTGTTGTGCAGCGCCTGACTCTCACTCAGTGGGTTTGCCCGCTGCATGGCATGTCAGCCTCAGCGTGTCTTCTATATTGGTTGCACTCAGTGGGAGCCTGGGAACTGCTGGCGCACTCGGGCTCACTGTGGACTAGGAATGGCTGGTTGGGGAGGCTTTTTCTTTTCTCTCCTTAATTACAAGACAGAGAAATATGTCATCGCCGAAAACAAAAGAATCGGAATACTGTTTAGACTCTATCAGTTAGCCGTGTTGGGATACTTAATCGGGTGAGGTGCATGCCCTTTTTCAACTGTGCCTGCCTGTGCGTGAAAAAGTAACCTTTTGTACTCTGATTCCTAATGTGATCAAATTTTTCAGGTTCTCCGATTTGTTTACTTTGTTGCTTTAGAATTTCAGTTACAGTAGCACAGCTTATATAGCCTCTAATTGATTTTCACTTTTGGGAAGTGATCCTGTGTCAAGGGACATAGTGAACATTCATTAATGTTTCCCATAGTTAGGAAGAAGAGTAAGGGGTCTATCTTATCCCACCCCCTAATCTGTGATGTCACACCGATGTAGTACAGCTCTTCAGGGAATAAATAATGAAAATGGAAAATGTAATGGGGACAGCACGGCTAGCCTGGGTTGGAAGTGACAGCTGGCAGGTCTGTAAAAGTTAAACTCTGCAGGAGATAACAAAGTCAGTCTCCTATTTACTCTCAATGGGGTCGCTCAGAGTAGGGTGTGATATAACACACGTGTCGGTCTCTAGCTTAGGGAGAGCTGCTCGTGCTCATATACTGATTTTACTGTGGTGTGACTCAGTAAACTGAGAGGTGTTGCCTTCATGTTACATGTACATTTTCCTCACTCAAGGTTGTTTCCGCCCTCAGGTGCTTTTTGAATGAATGTAGAAAATACCATGCAGATATCCTGTTGAAAGGGAACAGCAATTCAGCATGATTCAAGGGGGATACACACTCAGCGATGTAACCTAAGATAACTCATACAGTATCTGCCACGTGCTGAGGAATACATTATGACTTAATGACAGTTGTAAGTTGCACCGTTGACCCAGAGTGCATGGTCACACTCTAGTCAACTACAGATCACATGCTGTAAAGCTGTATTGTTCCCATATTTAAATGTAAAAAAAAATGTAAAAAAAAAGTACCAATAATGTAGTTTCATCTCAGTGTTTTGTATCAGTTACCCTAATTTTTTTTTTTTTTACTAAAAACAAGGATTCAGATTCAGGCACATAGTGAGGTCTGACTTAAGAGGTTGTGATGGATCTCTCAGGTGGGTCTTTGTGGTGAAGAAGGGCTACCAGGAGAAGGAAGAGGCCATCCAGAGCTCAGTCATCACCAAGCTGAAAGGTGTCAGTCTAACCAACAGCTCCGAGACGGGGCCGTACCTCTGGGGTGCTGAGGATTACGTCATACCCCCAAACGTGAGATATATGATCACAACTCAAAATGCATCATGGTAACCTGATGTGTGGTGGTTTGAGGGTTGTGAAACAGATCATTGGCCAGATCATATCTATCTATCTATCTATCTATCTATCTATCTATCTATCTATCTGTCCATCTATCTGTCTATCTACATGCATAACATTGTTTGCTTTTAGAAAATTGGTGTTGACATCCAAGCTCACTCTTCCTAAACAATCCAATTTCGAACAACTCTAGAAGGGGAATCAATGTGGATGTGAGAGCACTCCCCAATTAAGGTTCTGTCAAGAGAGATTATAAGGCTATTGAGTGTCTGCCTTGGTGGATGTCATTAGCTTCATCGTCTTGTCCTGGCAGATTTAAAGATATTGAGCTTCTCAGCAGTGTAATTTGTTTAACCTATCGCCTCTGTGTGCTGTCCAATTCTCCTGACTGGACTTAATTTCATTTTGCAGGGTGAGCAGGTGTTCTTCATCATAACAAATTATGTTGAGACGCCCAATCAGAGACTTGGGTACTGCGCTGAAGTGAGTGTATTCTCATTTACATTTTGTTATTTACTTTATTCATCCTCAGTTCTGCTGTTCTTTGCCACAGTAGGATGCTAACTTGACTTCGAGAACAAATACCTTTACATATAATTTCCTGGCCCTTTATGCTTTTTTGTGCATGCTCTTTTTCTTTTAAATTTTGAAAACTGATGCATTGCTTGAGCTTAGGCTTACACCATGATGGATTCAGTTTGTACACAGACTTGCAAAAGCACAGCAGCTTTTGTTATTTTACCTCACAGAGTTTCAAGGTGCCGGACGGACAATGTTTGAGTGATGATGACTGTGCAGAGGGCGAGACTGTAATAGCTGGCCATGGTAAAGACTATTTATTTTTATTTTATTTAACCTTCATGTAACCAGGAAGTCCCTTGAGATTGACATGTCTTTTCCCACTGTAAGGCGATGTGCCCAAGATAGCACACCATTTACAGTTACATAGGATGACAACATGATAGACAGGGATTACAGACAACAGGCGCCCACAAGAGACTAAATCCAGCTCATGTAAAACAATTGCATTCCTCCATTAAATAGATTTTTAACATAACTTTTCACCTCTTCATAGGAGGTCAGATTATTAAGATGAAGCAGAGGAATATTCCAAGTCCAGGGAACAAAGTAGGAGAATGCTGCTGCCATGTGGAAACCTTGTGAATCCATTTTCGATGATTGTCATGTTATAACTTCAGTCGAAGGATTAAGTTACGATAATAGTTTTTTGTCAGATCAAGTCTGACATTTTTCTTGCATCACAGCAGCTCCATTTGCAACATCAGTGAAAAGACAAAAATCAAGACATAAAACAAAGATACATACACTTAACATTACAGAAGACAATATTCAAGACTCTTCAACGTATGTTTGATATGTGATTAAATTCCATATTTAGTTTTAGGACTTACTGGTGTACAAACACGTGAAATTCTATGACCAATAAGGTTTTGAAACCCCTTAAACCCATTTTAAACTCAAAACACATTGTGATCAGTGTAAAAATAAAGCTGCCGAAAGCTGATATTTTGTAGATACAAGGTTTTCTATTGACAGCGAATTGCTCCAGCTTGCTGCATGATACATGAGCAATTGTTCTATCATATGTTACAAGTATCCCGTCGCTTTATCCAGGCTGTGACTGCTGTGGAAAAATATTTTACACATTGATGTGAATCACATGGGTTTGGTTATTCCATAAATGTTTACTAATGGTATTATATTTTAACACGCTCAGTTGCATGCAATAAACTGTAACAATACCAAAAGTATTCCTGTAAGTCTCATGTCTGTATAACCTCTCTTTAAGATTCATCCAGCCAAGAATCTTTGATCTCTCTCTGCCAGGAATCAAGACTGGACTATGTATAAACAGCACCGGGACCTGTGAGATTCATGGCTGGTGTCCAGTTGAATACAACCAGAGACCCACGTGAGAATCTTTCCTCGCTTGCAGAATTTCGGAAATGACCATTTTGTGCACCCTCACTCTGACCCTTCGCAGGGATCGAGAAATTTCACAGGTTCTATTTACTAATGATCTGGCATGGCACTTTGTTTCAACACAGCTGCTTCTTCCCTTTTGTTCCCAGCGAGCCCTTACTGGGCGAAGCAGAAAACTTCACCATCTACATTAAGAACTTCATCAGGTTTCCGAAATTTGAATTCTCCAAGTAAGTGGCTTTAAGTGGTGCTGATTGCCAGTGTGCCTCACCTTTAAAGTCGGGTCTATGGGTGTAGTGACAGATCACTGAGGGAGCTGAGGGATATACATGTCCCAGTGCCTGCTTTGAATAGCTTCGAGGGTGCAGAGAGCCTTCTATTTATACCAGCCTGTGCATTGCACCCAGTGAGACAGTGAAGCGGTCATCCGAGACGTCCTTGACAGCAGGCCTTGCCCTGGACAGGTGTCAGATCAGATGGGGCTGGCCTGGGGAGCTGTGCTGCTCCCACACTGCCAGACTTTTTTTTTTCTGGTGTTGTCTTTCCAAGTCCAACAGGAAGGCAGAGAGACGCCAACAGGCCACAGCAGTCATGGTCTCTCAGTGTTTCCCCGCAGCCACGTTTCCAGTGTTTAATCCCAGTGCATTACGCTGAGATTAATGCATCAGGCTGAGATTTAATTTGTTTCTGTGTTTCAATCACGATACACTTTGTCTGAGAATGCAATAGCAGTGAAACAGAAGTAGTGCAGATCTCCTTTAATGCGTGCCACTTGTGTGTTGGCTGGACTATGGACAGTGGCACATGCAGAACGCTGTGTTTTAAAAACTTGAATGGGTAACTGTTTGCTTGCACTTATATATACTGCATATACATATTGTTGTTGTCATGTAAAAAGCTTGTACCTCCCGTTTCAGTACTTTTCAGGTTCTAACTTCAGCTGAAAAACTGCATGTTTCCTTTGTGGGCTGAAAAACAACATGAAACCCTTTAAAACCCATTTAGTAAATCTGAGACTGTTTTAATTAGTTCCTGAAAATTTGACATTGGGAGATACAATTTTTTTCACCCCGCAACATTAATATTATATATATTATTTTGTTATGTCTCCCATCTTGTCCTCATAGGTCCAACGTCCTTGAGACCAACAATGGCAGCTATTTGAAAAGATGTTCCTATGACAAAGAGAACCATCCGTACTGCCCCATCTTCCGCATGGGAGACCTGGTCAGCTGGAGTGGACACGACTTCCAGGACATGGCTGTTCAGGTACAAAAAGTGGTAATGCGTCAGTTACAACTCTCAGTCCACCTGAACAGTGCAAGGAAGTGATCTCAGCTCCCTACTTCCTCTGTCATTTGATCATGAGGCCAAACAGGCCAGCGCCTTCAGTTCTTAGGGAAGTCCATTTCACATCCTTGTGATGCCAGTCATTACTCTTGAGCAACAACTGAGGGGTGATGGCTGTAACATTAAACATCAAAAACATTCATCTCAACTTCCTGTTAAACAAGACACATTTTCAGTTCAAATCATACCTGTTATTAACAAGCTCCATTAGCATAATCCAAACCCTTATATTAAATGAATGAATGAAATGAAAATGAAAAAGAAAAAATATTTATCTTAATAAACTGATAAACTAATAAACTGACGTATCACATCTTCATTTGTGGACATTTACTACATCTACATCAACAGTTCATAATGTTAGCCTGGCATGTCGGCCGTAACAGCAGTAAATTACCCACAAACTGATAAGAATTGGTGGGTTTCATTATGTAAATGTCCCTGGTTTGGGGTTTATTTGATCTAAGTTTTTTTTTTTAATGTGATAGAAATACTGAGCCTGCACAGCCTCAATTTAATTCCTTTAAGGGCAGCGGCAGAGAGGAGGGAATTATAATGATCAGTGTGGGTGGTAATAAATGAAGTTTAATAATTAGGTTCGGAAATAAAGACCACACCTCAAGCACATCCCATTTCCGCGCTACAAGTATTTAGGCACACTTCATTCGTTCCATTCCTCTTTGTCTCAGTTTTCACATGACCTGTGACAGACGTACATTGCAAAATGCATACCTTACCATGGATGAGGAGCTCTCTATCAACTGTTCACAGACTCACAGCAGAACACCACTCTCTCTTTCCAACCTTCCCGAGCGCTTCCGGGTTCTCTGCGTTGCGTCTCTGGCAGTGCCGATGATGTCATAGCGTGTCCCAGAGCCAAAGCAGCCCATCCTTTCACATCAGCCCTCTCAGAGGACCAGTTTGTATCAAATCCATTGCAAGCTCTCTGTTTCAGAGCTACCTACTTTAGCTCGGGCTTCACAAATAACCCGAGCACATGCATCCTTCCATCCCAGCGTCCTTTCCTCCTCTCTTGCTCCCACCTCTCCTGTCTCAGCTCCTTTGGCCACCTCAGCTCCTCCCACCTTGATACCAGCTATTACAGCTATTCATACCACACCCACAACTACGATACATGGTGTTGCCATTGGCCAAAACCAACATTTCCCTCTGCCACTGAACACCTGCAGCAAGGCTTTCTGTCTCCCTGCAAGTCTTACAATCCATGCTCCTACTGGCATTCTTTGGCTTTCTGAGCTACTCATAGTTCACCGCTGCACAGAGTCTCGTCTCCCCTCGCTCCCACATTCCTCCCTAGATAGCAGACACATTAGGGCCTAATGCGGGCTACTTTTGGCACTTACAGCTCAGTTAGGGCACTGGCAAGTGTTGTGTGGATCTGATGTGAGCCAAATGTCATGAGTCAGACCAGTTACAGTTAGGGTTTGGGCCATATAAGGTGGTTGAGTTAAGGCAGCTGGATTCACCCTGAGTCAACGCCGTTATTCAAGGCCAAATGTGGGCCAAAGAAAACTCTAGATGTGCCCAAATGTGTGTGTGCCACATTTGGGCCAAGCATTCATTGCTATCTGTCTGTTAACACACACCTCCATCCATTCATCCTCAAACCTGATTGTTCCCTCATGCCTCCATCCCTCACCCCTCCATCCCACACCTTCATCCCTCCATCTCTTCATCCCTCCCTTTGGACCCTCAATCCTTCCCTCCTACAGTAACTCGGCTCTCCTCCATCCATATTATCCAATAAACAATTCCAAATCCATGTGTTTATTGGTGTGGTCTTTGTTAGTGAATTCAAGCAAAATTAAAAAAAAAAAAGCAATAATCTGAATTCAAAGGAGAAAGTTGTTGAGCATCCAGACTTTGTCAACTGTAAAATATGTGAGGCATCTCCATGCTTCAAGAACAAATGCAGCTGTGTGTCAATGGTAAAAGTCCCTGCCTTGAACCTAGAGGGATGCAATATTACACTAATGGAACAAGAAGTTTGATTGTTTAATATTTACAAAGTCCCTGTTTTTCTCTGCCAGGGTGGGTCGATTGGTATTCTTATTGAGTGGAACTGTGATTTGGATAAGGACTCCTCACATTGTAATCCACACTACAGCTTTACACGCTTGGACATGAACCTGAACAACTCTGTCACATCTGGATACAACTTCAGGTTTGTCTTGTGGGACACGTAACAACAAAAATACATTTTTATTATGCGGACACAATTTTGAGCCTTTTTCACTTACAGTTCATTTTTCACTTAGTGATTTGTTTGCTCTCCAGATATGCCAAGTACTATAAAGATGAAAAAGGTGAACCTTACCGGACTTTGTACAAAGTGTATGGGATCCGCTTTGATATAATGATCAATGGCCAGGTACAACAGTGATCTGATCCGTTTTTTTCCCTAATGGAAGTACAGCACTGAGGCAATAGACAAAATGCCTTTTTCTTGCTGTTCTGTTTTCTCAGGCTGGAAAATTCAACATTGTTCCCACAATAATTGCCATCGGGTCTGGTGTCGCTCTACTGGGTATAGTAAGTACTGAAAATTGAGTTCATTTATCAGTGTGTGGTCTAATCAGAGAGGTTTGAAAATGGTTTTATGTTACATTATAGTACATTTAAGCGGGTGATGCATGATCAAAAATTGTAATTCTCTGCAGTCAGTGGCGAAATTAGTTTACTTCATATTAATTTTCTTTCTTTCAGGGAGCTTTTGCATGCGATATGATACTACTGTACATGATGAACACAAGCTCCTTCTACCGCGAGAGGAAATTCGAAATCATCAACTTCAAGTATGCTTCAGTTACATGGATGTCATTTAAGATGCAGCTTCTGTCAGAACTAAATCATGGCATCTCTTGGCATGTGTGTCAGTAAAGTGAACTGTGTATCTAACAGGAGAGACCGGGCTAAACAAAAGGACGGGAAGGCAGGGCACCGAGACAGGAAAGCCAGGAAACACGCTGCCGAGCAAGCCGTCCCTAATTCTGTCAAGAGGGCGGAGGAAACTGAACTGACCGCCGTCTCCCCTCACTCTGTGGAGAGTCAGCTGGCTGTGGAGAAACGGGGTCCCACCATCCCACGCAACACGGGGCAGCGATACTCTGCCATTCTCTCTCCTCAAGGTGGAGAGCCAAAGCATCATATCACTTTCTCTTCACACAACTAAAGCTGCTGATAGAGCGAGACAAAGCACCTGTGACGGTCTGGGTTATGTTGCAGGAAGTGGAAATAAAAGTTGGACTGATTTCCACTTCTCCTCGATCAGCAGAACTGCTGGCATGTCACTAACTTGAGTAATGCGCCCCCAGATTAAAGGGGCATGTCGGCTGAGAGAAATGTCAGTGCTCGTAAGCCAGGACCCTGATGTAGACGGATATACTAGAACAGTGTTTTTCAATGGCTGGGTCGGGATCTAAAGGTGGGCTGTGGGAGATTAGAGTAGGTATTATGATAGTATGGCACCAAAGCCTCAATATGTACCTCACATCATATAGGCCTTAACACAGGCAAACTAATTACTGTCAGCTAATGACTTGATGTGAAACAGGGAATTCTGGTAGTCTGCACAGTAGTTTGTAAATTCATTTTTTTACTTTGAAAACACGAATCCAATGAGAAAACATTTGGAAAGCACTGTACTAGGAAGCAAGATACGAGCAAATATGTGTATGGTCTTACTTTATTGATAGTGTTCCAGTTGGAGCCATGATGTATCTCCACTGTTATAAAACATATGTGTATTTGTTGTGTACATCTTTCCTGTGTGTTGAGCTGGCAAGGGGCGACTGTAGAATGTGATCTTTGCTGCGGCATGATCTTATTCACAACATACAGAACTGTGGAATACAATGCATATACTGTCATAACTCATAAGTCTACACACACCATACTATGAGCGAAATGTTTATTAGTAATGAACTGATTGAGTATATTGATGAGGAGGGGCGCAAGAAGTCAAGATGCAAGGCCTCCCCTTCCTAATTGTTTATCCTGTTCATATTTATTGAATGGTCTCTTATTGTTAGAAGCCATGTACATGTCATGTTGATTTCATCCTAATGAATACTGACCTTAAGCCTGGCACAGAGAAACTGATTAATAAAGTATGCAAACAGATTGTATGTAAGTATTTATTTCAAACAATTCAGTCATATTTGTTAGATTCTATCCAGAAGACTAAAAAAGATGACGCTTTATGCAAACATGTTCCCTAGTACTTACAGCCTACTGAGTTGTTCTATGTTTTGTCTACTTTACTTACAACCTAATTTCATTATGACTACTGTGGCTCCTATCCAGGCACGGATGATCATGTGCACACACCAGGATTTACAGGTTTAATAAGTTAAGTTCAAACTCACTGCTAAATTTTCAGCAGGAGGGATATAAGGACAATTATTTTTGTGTACAGTGATTGACACATCATTCATTGCATAAACAGTTGAGCAGAAATCAAAGTCTTTCCCTGATCTATAAACAGCAGGGTCGACAAAGTTGTTGATTTTACTTAGAATTAGTTAGGGATGAATCTGGTTATTCATGGCAGGTCATTTTAGTACACATGCACCATTCCATAGAGGAAAGTCCAGAACAGGACATAAGTGAAAAGGCCTCCTACAAGGCCCCCAGTGAAGAGCAGTCGCCGGGATTTGAAGCACTTGTTCCACCGACGTCCTGCCTTGAGTATGAGCAGCAGGGAGAGAAGAAAGGAGGCGAGGAAATAAAAGATGAAGCCGTACAGTCCTGTCAGGCCGAGGATGCCAGCTGTGGCTCCAGACAGAGCTGACACAGAGGTGCGGCAGTAGTCCAGCACGGCCGCGTTGCCCCTCACAGCAACTTCACTGATGAACTGTGGTCCCTCACGCTTGGCTACAACCGCTGCCATGTTGGCTCCTGTGAATCTTCAGGGGAAGATGCTAGTGTAAAGCAAATCAGACATCAATAGTTAACTTACAGCTGGATCTTGGGGATTTCAATGTTTCTTCCATTCATTTAGGACGGCTGAGTCATCACAGATAATCAAACGGTCATATACATGGATGAAAAACAACAATTTTGTGCAGACCTTGTGCTCAATTGAACAAGATGGGCACAATGAAGCATCCAAATAAGAGATTACAAAGAGAGAAGCACACAAACAAGACCAGAGAAGGAAACAAATGACGACAAAGCACAAATTCACGTTATGGCAGTGTGAAATGAGAGAATTAGGCAGTTAAACAGTTTCCAAAATCAGAACATATTCAGTCATGAGCTTTTAGTAGTAACCTGGGTCGAACCCCAGAAGACATGGACTAAAAATTGAGAAAACGCTCCACAGCGGTAAATTAAGGAGCCCACTTATGTAACTATGTAATACTGTAAAACCCTGGCTTGCTTTATTGCAAGCTTGACCAGCAATATATGACATCCTGTCCAACATTAACATGCTAGCGTTAGCTCTATTTAGCTTGTCCGCTAACGTTATCTGATTTCAGCTGCTTACCTGTAACGAACAGAGGATGCGGAAATTCGTCGGCTTAACAAAACACGTTTACTGGAGCATAATTTATGAAAGTGCCTCAGTATTCAGCAAACAAGCGATTATCTCTTGGGAATGTTAATATTGCAGAAATAATGAGCATTCATCCTAGCTTGGTTAACGCTGCTACACCAAACCCGGCCATGTTCTTTCGCAGTGCATTATGGGAATACTGTAATCAGCACCTGCAGTGACGAAATACACTTGTCACTTACGCTGAAAATATTTTTCTTTTTCTTTTCAGCGGTTCTTTTTTATTATTTTTTATTTATTTGTTTGTTTTAGCGTGTGATAACTATGGAAAGACCTGCGGTGAATGAGTGGAACCGCTGCACCGATTTGAAAGAACAATGGGCACATAAAGAAATGTCGCCCAATGGTAGCTGGTAGCTGCCATAGATATTGAAAGAAAATGGTAGCTGCAATAGATATCTATAATAAATTTTATTATTTATTATAGATATCTATGGTAGCTGCTGCCGATGGCCGTTACCATGACCGTTACTGCCCGGCAACTTCCGTGTTTACCAATGACGTCGTTGTACGGCGGACCAATCGGGTAACTTAATCATTCTGCCAGCCAGTCAGCCACGGACAGTGACTGGAGTTTGTAGGGCTGTCCTTGCCGTTTGCGGTCCAACCAAGAATATTTGTAACCATCGGCAAGGATGTCTCAGTTTATCTTGGGTATTGACCTGGGAACCACGTCCATAAAAGTCGTTTTATTAGAAGCTAGCTCGAAAACAGTAGTTGCAAGTTCCGCTAGGCCAACTGAGGCTGATATTATCGACAACAGCGAGTTAAAGGTAAGTGAATAATGCGACATACCAGTGAATCAGCATTGCTCTCGGAAAGCGGTCTTTGACCTGGTTGCTTGTGTACTTATCACACAGGCCAAGGAGCAGGACACTGGCCGGATCATCAGTTCTCTGAACCAGTGCATCGCCTCTTTGCCCAGAGACAAACTGCAGCATGTCCGTGGGATCGGACTGTCCGGACAGATGCATGGGGTTTTGTTCTGGAAAGACAAGTCTGGTAAAGCAATGATAAGGAATTAATCTGGTGTATCAGCTAATGGTGAGAGCGCTTTAATTGTGCAACAACAGTTCTCTTGACTGTTGTGACACGTGTCCCATTACTGGAATGAGGAAAGTGCGATCTAACTTACCTTTCATTCATTCACTCACCCACTCACTCACTCAGTCACTCACTCAGTCACTCACTATTTTTCCTATCTTTACTGTCTATTGCTATCTTTACACTGCAATGATGCTGCAGTTGCATATTGGAGACAGAGCAATGTTTCCTGACTATGTGCACATAGTATTAGAGACACTTTATGAGGATGACAATTTTTTACAGTTACCACAGCTTTCTTATTTCTAACCTACTGATATACTGCTTACAATATTTGGCAGGAACAATAGAGTTAGCTATTTACATATTTGCATGTTATTATTTATTTATTTATTTACCAAGTTAACTATCTAATTTCTTCAGTCTTATTGCTTCTCATTAAGGGAAATTGATAGATCTATGCATTTCCCATATTAAGGGGAAATAAACACATTACATGAATAAGTATAGATCTAATATATAAGTATAAATTTGCTATCAAAATAGATATAGCTAAGCTGTTGAATTAGTTGGATTTATTTGATTATCAATAAGAATGTACAATGGGATGCTTCCTTTTAAAAGGAAATGTTCAATGTGCCTGTCTAAAATAAGCAAAAATAACAGACAGGAGCATGTTCAAGAGATATTCAGGACGAAACTTGCACTAACTATATTCTCCCCTACAACTATTCAATGAAATTGCTGCACTAATTTGGTTTAAGCAAGTCAGAATATTATTCCAAAAGTAGAAAGATTCTTGACAGCTCTGCGAGTGCTGAAGCTGACAAACAAGGATCACAAGGATTATTTCGCACATTAGTGGAAATATATGAAGATATTTGGTCACAGAGCCATAGATTATGTTTTGAACAAGCATTGGCATAATGTAGTTTTAACTGGTTGTCTGTATCCCCACTTGAGCCAGTTTGTCAAAAAGAGAGAAGAGTCTAATCCCAGGGGGTTTCAAGATAATTCTGATGCAATTTGTTCTGGTATGTTTGCAGTTTAGAGTATTTTCCAGTGTTTTGGGGCACTTGTGAGCCACATGTTGAAAGCATATTGAAAATGGCTTTGAATTCGGGCCCTGCCAAAATGTTTAAGACAGGGGTAAGTTTCTGTAAGAATTTGGAAAGTCTGGCACTTATCAAATACCTTTTGACACACTTTTTCCAAGAATATATTTTAACATTTAACACTATAACATTTTAACATTTAATTGGTTAACTGAAATCTTGTGAGAAATCGGAGTGTCTCTTACTGCTATATTAAAACAAGGGGAATTTTTTTTTAAGTATGGGTGTGGGTTACTGGAGCCAAGACCATAGCTTGAAACTCTGGTTAGGTAATTAAGCCCGCAGGGAAGACTAGTTGATTTTCCAGAATGCTTCAAGGTGCCCCAAGTCTTTGTTTCATCTTGCAATGGCCCATCTCTATTATGCCTTATGAAATACCTAGAGTGGAGGCAGAAATTATGTTCAATTAATGTTCAATCAATATCTGTCCTGATAAAAACTTATTTATAGAGGCTGAAAGTTTTGCTGGGATCGTCTCAGTGTTGTAGTTACAATTACACATTTAGGTCAACAACAATAACAACAACAACAAAAATGGAAAAACGGAAAAAAAGATGGGGAAGAATATTTCAGAAACCTTTTTCACAGTCGATTTTGAATGTTTTGTTTAAAGTGCTAAATTCTGAGCAAATTATAGTGGGTGAACACAGGTGTTACTAATGGCATTAATTAAGGATCTGTTTTAAGCCAGGGCCCTGCTACACTGAAATGGAATGGAACCTTAATCAATGTCATTAGTAACACCTGTGTTTACCTGCTATTTAATGTCCAAATGGTTGCACTGAAAAACATCTATAGTGAGTAAATGAGAATATGATGAACAGAAGATGCTGAGAGCTAGATTTATAGACTTTGCCTTTGTCAGTAATATGCTGCCTTTCAGAACCAACGCACATGCTGAAGGTTTTTGTTGTTGTTTTGTTTTTGAGAGTGATCACCCTATTTATGAATGAATGAGTGTCATCATGTATGATACAGATTAGAGCAGATTTATTTCATTTACAGTGTTAATATTGAGGAGACATGGGCTTTAGTTTATTCAACATTGGTTAAAATAATTCCTATAGATACTGTATGTCACCTGTTCTTTAGTAGAGATATTACAAATAAAGGAAATGTTTAGTTGGGCTGTTAGTTTACATTTGTTAATGTTTAAACATAGACTTAGGGGGATTAGAAAAACATCCTCTAACAACAGTCAGGGGGTTTTGGAAAATATTATTCAGAGGAGAGAACAGTGTTGTGGCCTTGAGTTATGATTTCTCTGCCTACAACACTGATTCCTTTTAAAATTGCTTCATGGATATGAATGGATAGAGAGGAGCTGGGTAATAACAAGGAAGAGATGTGCATCATGCTACTTAATATCCCTCTATAATCTTGTAAATTTTTATAGCTATTTCCATTTCCAAATCAAGTTTTGATTGCATCAGACAGAGAATAATCCCCTAAGCATAGTTATAGAAAATGAAAAATAACTAGGTGCTTTTTACAAGTCCGAGAGGAGCCCAAAACTATCATCAGTAATTATTTCTTAGTAGTGCATAATATCTAGTACCAAGTGGATTTTGATGGAAATATGCTTATCAGTTATAATAAATTTGTGTTGACTCAACTTTTCAGTGAAAAAAAGCTCAGGGATCACCTCAATCATTTTAACAGTGCCAGTGGCAACATCTGTGTTTACCTGCTATTTCAAAATGGCTGCTGTGAAAAAGGTCTGCACAACAATCTTTTTCAAATTAACTGATAACGTTTGCTGTGGTTATTCAGTCTTAACACTGTTTGAGACGCTTCACAGTGTTTTGAAATACAAAAATCTCTATAAAAGTCACTACTGATTCGAGAGATTACATGGGGATCATATGTGATGGAGCCATCTGTCCTGTTTTCATTTGGAAATGACATTTCTCAAGTCTGTAAAAGCAGGCAGAGGTCTGCACCCCTTCTTCCAACCACTCTTTGGTTGAAAGCACAAATGCTCCATCTACTTTTCCTTTTGTAAATTTAATGAAGATGAATGTTCTTGCTGTGTGAGAGATGTGTTTCCTCTTACTACCCTTTGCTCCACAGAGCTTCTAATCTTAGAAATGTCACTGCCATACTTTCCTAAAAACCTTCCTGACTTATGAATTTACAAGCTCCCAGTTACATCCACGTTACATCCAAGCTGGAGCTTTGCTTCGGTTAAAAAAAGGGAATTTTACATAGCATTGCTCTTTCGCTGTTCTACTTTTAATCATGAGCTTTTTATTTTCCAGTATGAAGCTCTTCTCTCACTGCAATCACAGGTAGAATAGATATTAGATATTAGATATTAGGTAGATAATATTCTTTGTTTCAAAGATCTTGTTTCAAATACATTTCATAGAATTAAAAACATGTTAAATCTTTTTTGTATTTGGATCAGATTTAACTTTGAGGATCCCTGCAGAGAAATTTGGTAATTTTAGCAGCTAGCAGTCATAGGATACATCAGTGAACACCAGTGTATAAATAAGAAGACAGTGTCTACAGAAGCTATTTAATCCTCTTGACCTTTTCTGCATTTTGTGATTGTGGCTCTGTGTTACAGCCTGAATTCAAAACATATCATCAGGATTTTTTTGGTCACTGTTTACACACAGGAACCCGTAAAGTCAAAATGGAGTTTGTGATTTCCAGACTTTTACAAATTAATTAAAAATGAAAAGCTGGAATATTTCAATTCCATTTGTGTTAAACCTCTTGGCAGTAACACTGCAAACAGAGTCTCTACAACTAGACTGTAATCCACCTGTGGCAAATTCAGTTGACTGGATGTGATTCAGAACAAAACACATCCAGTCCTTAACAAAGTGCTCTGTTAGACCTAAATGGAATGGAACCTTAATTAATGTCGTTAGCAACACCTGTGTTTAGCTGGTATTTCATGTCAAAATGGCTGCTGTGAAAAATTCTTATTAGGAACAAATGTGTACTGTGTTTGGCACTGTAATGCACTTTTGGGGCCATATAAACACGCTCATACAATTCAAACACTCTGACATTAAATTTAAATCTATGAGTGAAAAATGTGTGCGTTTAAAAAAGTGTGTTTTGTATGAATTCCTCATTAGTAGGCTGTGAAAAAATAATAATCCTAACCCTATATATACAGGGAGTGTGGAAAAAAATGCGTATCTTAATTATTTTAATAACATTAATAGGTCTACAAATACAAGTATGTCCTTGTCTACTTTCTGTACACTAGGACAGAAAGTGTGTGTGTGATTTTCCACATGTACTGACTTCACCACAGATGCAGATAATACGCACAGATGTGCAGATTTACATGTATGCATTCATGTAAAAATGCATGAATAAATGTTACTTTGTGCACCTTGTTTAAAAAAAATCGAGAATACCTTTTGTATACTGAGGTCAACTCCCTTAGCCGTCACAAACCTGTACAATCGCCTTTTCTTACATGAACTCTCCATAACTGAAATGCATTTTCATGGTCAGTAATGGATCATAGCTTTCCATGTATTTCATGGAGGGGACAGGTGTTTTATCATTTAGCCTCAATGTGAAACCATGTCACCCTCTGGTGGCTGCAGCCAAAACTAGTGAGAAAAACCTCAACCTCATAAGAATAGAAATTTATGCTGTTGACGTGTTTGTTTTCATGCAAGCACAATCGGTTATTTTTATTAACTCAATCATGTTTTTGTTATGGTTTTTAATAACAATAAAAAAAGCCTCAAAGCTTTTTTTAAAATTATTTTAATTTTTTTTAATTTTATTTTTATCTTTATTCAGAAATGAGTTCTGTCTCCTTCCCAGGTTGCAACTGGTCCAGCGGAGACTCCTTCACAGCCAAAGACACCAGCCAGCTGATCACCTGGCAGGACGGGCGCTGCAGCAGCACCTTCCTGTCCTCTCTTCCCCAGCCAGACTCCCACCTCAGCTTAGCCACGGGGTTTGGCTGCACCACCATCTTCTGGTACATGAAACACAGGTCGGCCCGCGCTTCTTTTAACTCCCTGTGTGGAAGGAATTCATGGCTTCTAGTCTGAAAAGTCTGAAGGTGTTTTGTTTTTCCACGCAGGCCAGAGTTCCTTGAGGGCTTCACAGCTGCAGGCACCATCCAGGACTATGTGGTGTCCATGCTGTGTGGTTTGGACGGATGTGTGATGACCCCGCAGAACGCAGCCAGCTGGGGCTACTTCAACTCTACCACCAACCAGTGGAACAATGACATGTATGTAGACCTCCGACCTCTTTTCTACTCTAAACCTGACATGATATGGGAGTTTTTGATTGGAACATTGATTGCATGCAAAATTTTCTACAGTTTATATGCATGCCTTGAGTTAAACTGCAACCACCTCACAAGCTGAGTCATTACATGTCCACAGTGTGCTGTAAAACCTAAATAACAACAGGCAACTTTGTGTGTGCATGCTCTAGTCTGAAGGATGCTGGCTTCCCTTTGCGCCTGCTTCCTCGGTGTGTGGCATCTGGTAGCTTGGCGGGACAGACGTGCTGTGCCTGGCATGGCATCCCTGCTCACACGCCAGTAGGGGCCGCCCTGGGAGATTTCCAGTGCTCTGTGTACTCCTGCATGACTGGCCGGACAGATGCAGGTGAAGCGGAGGGGGTCAGTCCTGTCTCTTGGACCGGGATCAGACTTGATGCTGTGAATGTGTGAACAGTGGATGACAGTTCATTCATTTCAAATTTATGTGGGAACATGTCGGGCTGCATCATCATCGTGTTGTGAGGCAGCTGTTACGTGTTTCGGATCTGTTATGTATTGATAACATGTGTTAACTAAAGCTGGCGTGGGTTGGCCGTGGTTCTTGTTTATTTATAAAGGGCAGAACTCACAAAGATAAAATTTTTAAATTTAGTTGATAAATGATGAAGAAAGACTGATGAAAGGATATAAATTCATTACATAAGCCATTTTCATGAAAACACTTGCTTCATCAGTTCAATTGCACTATTATCACATTTATATCCACATTTATCAACTTCTATCATTCAGTTTTTGTGAGTCCCACCTAATAATATCATTATGACATCCCGTCATAATAATTCTAATTTCTTGTAATCAAAATATTCCATTCTATAATCCATCCATCCATCTATCCATTTTCCATACCTGCTTATTCTTAATAAGGGCCATGAGGGCCTGGAGCCTATCCCAGCATGCATTGGGCAGAAGGCAGGAAACAAACAGGTCACCATTCCTTCACAGGGCTTCACAAACTATACTACTACTACTACTACTACTACTAACAATAATAATGATAATAATGATAATAATACTGACAATAGTAATAATAGTAATAACAACAGTAATAATAATAATGTTTCATTCGTGTAGCACATTACTATGTTGCAAGTTTGCGTAGTACACTTTTAACAAAACAATAACAAAAACAGGCAAAAACAACAAGGAAAATATGTAAAACAGATTGAGCTGTAACAACAATAAAAAGTAATAGTATGTAATGGTAAAATGATAAAAAATATTACTGTAGCTGTTAACCTCGTCTTATCTGTTTCACCTGGAACTCTGCTCTATCAGCAGCAGACAAATGCATCTTGGATTAAGTGTAATCCCAGCATCAGTATCTGCTGATTGTCAGGTTTGTCGCTGCTGTTGCACGAGCTTCAGGTAACTGTTTGTCTCTCTCTCACTGTTCCCTAGTTCTCAACATGAGCACCTCAGCCCAGCTGACCTACGCCATGCCAGCTGATTTCAAACCTCCAGACGCTCCTCAGCCTGCCTCCTCCATCTCCTACTTCCCCTATTTTGACGGCTCCTACCTGGCAGTGGCAGCGTCGCTCAATGGAGGAAACGTATTGGCCACTTTTGTGGGGATGATCAGTGCCTGGATGACAGAGCTTGGTGTGTATTCTCACCTTTTTATCTGCACTTATGAGAAAGAGCAGTAGAAATCCTGCCATAGATTTTAGGATAATACACATATATCACAATAAAACCAAAGTTCCCATAAGAATATAATGTGCATATTATAGTAACCTGATTTATTTAGATATATATCACAAATGCGATGCAAAGTGCTTTACAAACTCTAAATCAATGAAATTGATTGTCCTGAAGCAGAGGAGTGACCATCTGCCAAAACTCTCCTACCACAGGAGAGTACAGACTCTGTACAGTTTTACTCATAATACAGTATGGAATCAACACTCTATACCTATATAAACCTCAGGTATAGAAACAAATCTCCAAATAAATAAATAGATTAAAAAAAATTAAAAGAATAATAATAAAATGATAAATAAAAGTTAGAAATAAATGAAAGAAAAAAGCTAAAAAGAAAATAAGTAACAATGAAATGAGACAAAGATGTAGTACATAAAATTGCAGAGGGTTGATATAAGTGAGGAGACTCAACTGACAAAAAAAACGTGGCATAAACACAGGGATGTATTATAAGACTAATATAAAAACGCTGCTTCAGTTTTCATTTCATATGGAGCTAAATTTCCTCTTCCTTGTCCCTCAAAGGGGTGGAGCCGAGCGATTCGAGTTTATATGAGAAGCTGATCGACTGCGGCCTGAGGCAGGAAAGCACCGACCTGAGGGTGAGTCCCACCGTCCTGGGAGAGAGACACAACCCGCTGTGCCTTGGTCAGGTGACCAACATCTCCACCTCCAACCTCTCCCTGGGTCACGTGACCAGGGCATTGTGCCGCGGGATCCTGGACAACATCACCTCCATGATGCCCGCCGCGTGTCTGCAGGAGGCCGGGGTCCGCAGGATCATGGGCAGCGGGAGCGCGCTCTCTCGCAACCAGGTGCTGAGGCAGGAGGTGGAGAGGGCGTTTCCTCTGCCCGTGGAATACGGACAAAACGTGGACTCTGCCGCGGGCGTGGCCATGGTCTTCTGTGACCGACTCTGAACGAGAACCTGAATCCAGAGGGGATTGTTTGTTTGTTTACATGAATAATAGTTCAGAGTTTTGGTGAACAAAGTGAACAGAATGAGCTGCAATACGTGACTATTTCACATTCCAAATATATTTCCTGAAGTCTCTCTGGATCTCGAATGGAATGGTGATGACGTAAATTATGATAAACTGTAAAATTTGCTCCGTTAAAAAAAAAAAAAATCCTGATTTGTCAACACTGAGCCCAGGACCCTTGGATGGAAATTGTCTGTCTCAGGCATTGATCTTAAGCACCAGTGTAGCTGGTGTGTGCTTAAGCATCTCTGTATGTGCATTTTATTTATTTTTTATGGGCCAGACAGACCAAAAGAATGACTTACACTAGCTGCTGGGTCTGGGTCTATTTTGTTTTCTCATTCCCTTAGATAACTGGCCAAATGTAAGTGACATGATACCTTATCACCCACCACAGCTGCAACCCAGTCTGATGGTGGAAATTTTGGAGCTATGCATCTAAAACCTTAACAGGAAACATCAGGTTTTGTTATCATTGTTTCAGTGGCAACGGCCTCTAGAGCTGCCATTTTACACCAACGTACAACAGTCATACAGAGGAAATCCATCGTGGGAGAGCCAGAGATACCAATTTGTCTACCAGCAGTAAACGCAGTAGACCAGAATGCAATGCAGCTGCAAGACGAGCTCTATATAAGGTGTAAGACTCTCACTTTTTCTTCAGTAGCTCTGTGGCTGTTGCTTTTTCCACCCACACATACTGTATAACCAACAGCTCAATGTAACAAGTCCACACCCCTTCACTGGGGGTTGTCAAAGGTCATTCTGGGAAATGTAGGAAATCGCTCATTGAAGTAGTCAAGGCCGGTTGAGGTAAAGTAGGTACTCCAAAAACTAGTAACATTTCAAAAAAACTCTTGGAATGTACTGCACATCACAGGCTGATGGTATATAACTGTGAAAGAGTATCTGAATATCTATTTTTTCCTTCAAACCGCACCATATTTACAAGCTGATCTAGCGTACTGAAGCCCATCAAGGCAACACCTCCATCACTGGCTGTCCTGTGCCTTTTTATTTTGATGTGCTTTTGTCACTTGTTTCCTTTGTTATGAGCTGCCAGCTGGTTTTATTTCTTCCTATCAATGATCTTCTGGTCTCATGGCAGGTCTTCTAACTTCCACATTGCCTGTTATAATTTATAGAGCTTTAGTTTATTTTTGAGTGAAATATTATTGTCTCTCCTGGTTTTATTGAGGTTCATGATTCTTGCTCTTGCTTTGCCTAGTTCTAAATCTGTGCCTCCATCTACATACTGTAACAATTCAAAAGGGAGTAAATCTCATCAATTGTTGTTTTTGGTCCTCATGATTTGTTTTCAAGGAGCTGGTCAAATGTGACTGCTATGAACCCTTAAGAACTTTTTCCCACATCTGGTTTTGGGTTTGACATAACAGCGGAAGCAGCCAAGCTGCTCAATTGTTCAGTCAGGCTTCACTAGACACTTTTTAGACTTTAAAATTCCATGTTTCCAGTCTGAATTCATTTAGAGTTAAGGAGATCAGAATAAGAAGATATTGGAGAACAGATATCTGTTGTCTGACCTCTCCAGATAGGTGACTTTCATTAGAGACTTCACACTGTGTCCTCTGATAAGTGCTCTTAATGACATTTGTGTATTTGATGATTTAAGGCAAATCACGGCAAACAAGGAATTCACATGACATATGTGGAGCAACAGTGTTGTTCATGACTTGTAACTTCCTAGAATGATGAGCATATACTTTTTGTACAGTTAAGTACAGCTGCTGTAACTGCTGAAAATAGCAGTGTCATTAGTAACAGCACTTATTCATCATATTTGATCAGATTTGTTGTAATGATTACAGTTGTATTGTAATATTTTTTGAATGAATTAATTTCTTGTGCGACTTAATTTATGATATGATTAAGGTGAAAATAAACCAGTATTAACATTTTCTTTCTGTGTCAGATTTTGAAAAAAGTTGAGTGCCACTGAATTGTAACCACAAAATGTGATCATCGGTTCACCCTAACTCGCTGGTCCTCAACCCTTTTGGCTGGTGACCCCAAAAAGGAAGTGATGCCTGCTTGCAAGCCCCATGTCACAAGCTGCATATGTTGAGCCAAAAAATGAATTTGACTATGACTGGCGCTGTCTTTGTGTACTAAAGCTCGCTTGTATCGAAAAGTGCACAAGACAAGGTTGAGCTATTGATAGTCGTTGTTGTCTGCTTTCTGTTTTGGTGAAAGCGCTGCATACAGTCAGAAATATTTTACCGTCACAAACCAAGACCAATGCCCCTCTGTCTGTCTCTCTGTGTCTCTGACAGACTGTGAGATATATTTGATTATGAAAGTAACATAGAGGAAGCGTATTCTCCAGAAAGGAAACCAGCTGATCTTATGAACACAGTTAAGCAGACCGTACAGGCAGGCAGAAGCTCTGCAACCACACACTAAGTCACAGGACCACAGCTGCACCGCGAACACACACCCACTACACAGAGACGATGAGGAGACAGGCGAGGCACACAGGAAGCTGTACAGAAATGTTCTGAACTAAAGAAGAAACACTCATAAAAGGGCCGGAAAAATACAAAGAAAAGCAGTGTTCAACAAGGTAAGTTTCTCATTTGTGGTCACCTTTAGTGAAAACAACAAATGGAGGTATCTAAGTGTTAAAGCAGGGGCATTTAGAGTGCAATTAAGTGTCAGGTCTTTCTTACAATTGTGGGAACTCCTTAACAATTAAGATAGTTGATCAAAATTTTCCTTGTGTACATGTTGTGTCAGTGGAAATAGGTGCCATGAACAAAAGCTGGATTTGCTGCACAACACTTTACACCGTAGCTCCTCGGTGATGAATGTACATGCAGCAAACATCTCTATCCCAATTTATACAACCCATGTAAAAATTCAGATTCAGAATCAGAATCTGAATCTGAATCTGAAAAATCATGTTTTGTTTAATGCTGCTGTCCTTTGTGCATTCTTTGTTATCTCATCTTGATGGGAGATGATCAATACAACCCAGGCCAGCATCCTTTTAAGCTCTTAGAGATCCAGTAATGTGCTGTGATGTCCTCCAGGGAGGGTCACTCTATCTGGCCGGATCTTGCTCATTGTGGAGTCTCATCCACCATTACACTGACCAGCATCCTGAGAAGCAGCTCATCTTCCTGCCGTGTGGGTTTGGATGGTTCATTTTTGACATGAAGGCAGAATTGTGAGCAAAGACGTGAGGCGTCTACACCGGGACGATTTGATAAAGCAATCCCTTTCCTGTTGGAATAACTTCTGGTAAGTAAAATTATAGATTTGTTTAAGAATTTCATCTTGTTAGTTTGTATTGTCAAACCCGCTACCCTTTGTTCAGCAGTAGACTGTCGACAGTGAAGGTCAGAATGGGCATTTGATCTTGCACATAGGTCTTGTAATATCATGAACAATATTTTTACATTTTTAAAACATATTATTGTTCATTGTCATAATCATATTTTGCACGTTTGAAGATTTCCAGTCATGCAGATACTAAATACTGACTAAAAGATAATGTTAACACTTAGCTGTGATGCACTCACATGCTACTATGGATTATTGTAGATGTAGAGGGAATAGATTTCATCTTTGACATGCTAAGGCTCCCGGATTTCTATATTTATGCATGTTTATTAATAATGTGACAACAATCATTTGTATGTACAGTATTGCACTGGATCCCATGGCTCAGAGAAATGTGTAAAGAAGCATTTAAGAGTCCATAAATCAATGGTCACCACACATTAGACTCAATGCAGCAGGACGTAACGCCACAGTGTGTAGAAAGCTCTTTATCCATACAGTCTCACAACAGATGGGCTTGTTGTCGTGCGTGAGCATTTTACAGCTGCTTCTTCAAAACAACTCCGCTTTTCCTAGACAAATGTTTAATTTATCAGTCAGATAAACCATAATAAATAATTGTTTGGAAAATATTTTGTTTTACTGGTAAGCAGACATTTGAAAAAAATATAAAATTATGTGGACCAAACTAATATGTTTACTTCCCTGTTTTTGCTGACATAAATTCCTCTTGTGATGGTCCTACAGTTTCCAATGAGTCACACCTTCCCCATTGTCAGACAGAAAAAAGGGAAGAAGAAACAATCCTAAAGTAGTCTGCCATTATCCTTAACAAAAATGTTTTCTTTTAGATCACAGTATAAGTTATTTATTTTTGATCATTTTACCTGTGCCAGAAGTCAATAATAGCTTCATTGATCTGGCTCATAGATGCTCACACTGGATGAGCCATCTTGAGAATGCCTTTATTTTTCTGAGGAGAACTGTTGACCAAATCAAGTGCTGTGTTTACCGCTGCCATGGAATCCTCTTATAAATAACCTTCTTTGTTAGTCACTGGGGTGAAACATCACATGTCTGAATGTCTGTGCGCTTAAAGGCCAGGGAACCACTGGAGATGAGCTGTTGAGGCAATCCCTGAGTCAAACATGTGGCAGAGCGGAGCCAACGGATACTTAACCTTGTGCCTCACTCCCTTCCAGGCTGTTTGAGCAGGGGGGTCGAGATGGAGAAGCGGCAGACCCCAGGGACGTCTGCCTTCTCCCTGGAGACAGACGACAGGACGGACGAGGAGAGGGCTCAGACTAAATCGGTGAAGAAGGACCTGCTGGTTACTGCCCTGGGCATGAACAGCCCGGAGAGCCCCAAAACTCCTATGGACACTGACTATCAGGAGGAAATGGAGGCGGCCACGCCCAAGATCAAATTCAATCTCAACTTTGACAAGTGAGCCAGTCCATGCACCAGTAATATTGTCTCTGGCATTTATATGGTCATTAAAGCTGGGTGCTGTGCATTACCAAGCAGGATTGATTCATGCAGAGGGTGCAGCTGCAGAAGCAGTAACAACAAGTCTTTATTTTGTGACCTACATGGGTGAGATATAGGGGAGGGTGGGGTCAGTTATTTATTTATTTATTTATTTATTTAATTTGATCACAAAGCAACCATTTGCCAAAGATTACTGAAATTGTCAGCTGAATGACTTATACTTTTATATTAACTAGGGCTGCTCAATTTAGTAGTTAATTGTGATTAATCACATTTTAATTTGCATATTTAATATGCCATTTTTTGCTATTCAAAAGTTTTTAAGTATAGCAGTATATATAACAGCAGGAATGGCTTGATCAGGAAGAAAATTGACACAAAGAAAAAATCTAGTTTACAATCTTTTACTTTCTGTCTTTAAAATCAAAAGAAATGCAATGAGGACATAATTGACACCACTTCTTAAAGGTTAAGTAAATATAACTGTCCACTTATCTTCCATAAACAGAACTAAGCAAGGTTAATGTCTTAAAAGGGTTGTCTCAGAAGATGAAGAAGAGAAGTTTGTTTTTATTGGGGTTAACAACTGACCCTGCACAAACCTAACAACTGACCCCAACCTCCCCTACATGAGATTTGCAGATAATCATTTGTGTGCTAACTATAATATATACGTCTTTGCTTTCAGAAAAATTCGAGGTGTTGAGGAGAGTAAAGAGACGAGAGACAGCAAGAGGTTTGACATCAAGAGGCTGTTTGAAGCGGCGGCTAGTGGGGACGTCATGAAGCTGGAAGGCCTGCACCAGTACCTGCACCAGAGCATGAAAAAACTCACCAACTCAGAGTGTGAGAGAGCCGCCCTAAGTCAACATCTGCAATAACAGTGTCCTCTATCCTACGTCTAGAATATGACACCCATTTCCTGAATTTGCTTCTATCCGTAGATCAGTCCTATGGTAAAAACGTGCTGCAGAAGGCTCTGTTGAACCTCAGAGATGGAAAGAACAACACAGTGGAATTTTTCCTCGATATTTCAGAAAGGATGGGAGACATCAAAGAGTTGGTGAATGGAGCCTACACCAACGACTACTATAAAGGTAAACTTCACTTGTGATGCGTTGATGTTGGGCATCTTTCATCTGTCATTCATCAGTTGGGACAGCAAAAGCAATAAACTGTTTGCAGCCACAAAAAAATCTTGCTATTAAAGGAGTTTAAAGAAATGTGATAACTGCTTAATCAATATCCCTTGTTTCTATATATATTGATCTGTCAACCCAACAGGGCAAACAGCTCTCCATGTGGCGATTGAGAGGAGGAGTAGTTACTATGTCAAGCTGTTGGTCAGTAAAGGAGCAGATGTCCATGCTAAAGCCTGCGGGCAATTCTTCCAGCCACATGATGGTCCCAGCTTCTATTTCGGTGAGTGAACTGCTGAGTAGGAGCTGTGGATTGTATAGGAGTGCCCTCCTCTGGACGCTTAGGCAAAGATCATCTGCTGAGAAGATGAATCTCTCAGCAGTCTAAGCAGTAACCATGAGATCCTCCCTACAAACTGCTGTTGCTGCTCGTGGAAACATAAAACTCATCTCTTCTTGTGTGCCAGAGGAAATGTTTTCATTCGCTGGAAATAGGTTGAATCACTATTGTGCAAGATCAGTTGGCAATAGACAGTAGCAAAAGAGATATTGTGAAAATGTTGCAGATTATTACTTTAAATGAGAGTGGGTCCAAAAGTTGGTGTTATATTTATGAGGTATGACTACAATTCAGTATGTCTAATTTTGTTGTGAGCAAAAAGATCATATGCTTGAATGAGTCATAAGTCATAATATTTGATTATCCATTAAGAAAATTATTTAGAGAAACCATGCTTCTCTGTGGAATTGGTCTCAAATGAAGCCAGGCTATTAAGAAGTTGTTTTTGTGTAATTTGGTATAACTAAGCCTTAGATGTTTTCAGCTGCAAAGGTAGGCCAGAACTTTTTGTTTAGTAAGTATACACTTTCAAATAATAATAATTATAAAGATGAAAAAAAGTCTTAAGTCATTTTTACAAAATAATTCAGGTTTCAAGTCATGACTGAAAGTGTACCTGAAACAGGAAAAACATCCAATACTATCAACAAAGCTCACTGAAGGGAGGACGTCCCTCTGCTCTCTACAGGGGAGCTGCCTCTGTCCCTGGCAGCTTGCACCAACCAGCCCGAGGTGGTGGACTTCCTGATGGAGAACGACTACCAGTGCGTGGATGCGCAGGAGAAGGACTCTCAGGGCAACACGGTGCTGCATGCCCTGGTGGTGGTGGCTGACAACAGCAGGGAGAACACTGAATTTGTCACCAGCATGTACGACCACATCCTCACCACCACGGCCCGACTGCACCCCAAGTGGAAGCTGGAGGAAATCGAGAACAACAAAGGACTGACGCCTCTTAAACTGGCTACCAAGACTGGCAAGATTGGGGTAAAGAATAGAGGTTGATATGAAGGATACTATATGGTCTATACAAGACCTGTGAATACAGAAATAACAACCTTCTTTGTGTATTACTGAGACTTTATTTGGATTGACAACTATCATTTGACAAAAAGTAGATCTATACAAAATGTCTTGTTATTTGTTGCATCTCTAGTGACGATGTCAGAAAAACTGGTAACACTTTGGGGTGTCCGATGTTAATATTCAACTTAGTATAAACTTAGAATCAATTTAGTAACTAACCCCAACCCAACTGTCACAAAGTTGGGTAGTAAAAATACAATCCACACTGAATATTATAGTCATTTGAGAATAATTTGACTATCAGCATTGGATTGTCCAAATAAACCGTATACCATATACCGTGGCCATATACTGGCATTCCCTCTTTCTCATCTCAGTTTTGTCCCGGCAGCTTTTCACACACATCCTGCATCGGGAGTTCCAAGAGAGTCACACAAAACATCTATCCCGTAAGTTCACTGAGTGGGTGTACGGGCCGGTCCACTCCTCACTGTATGACCTGGCCTCTCTGGACTCGTACGAGGACAACTCAATCTTGGAGATACTGGTCTATGGCAGTGACATTCCTGTGAGTTGCGGCGTCAATTCTCCTCTTATCAGTCAGTGCAATGCAGGAACATCACTGATTTTAAATCTATGATCTCTTTCAGAACCGGCATGAGATGCTCCAGGTTGTGCCTCTGAACAAACTGCTGGAGGAGAAGTGGAAGAAGTTTGCTGGTCGAATCTTTCTCTTTAACTTCCTGGTCTACCTCCTCTACCTGTCTGTCTTTACTGTAGTTGCCTACAATAAGAAGGATGGCAAGGTGACCTATAGAGAAAGTCTTTTCACTGATAGGATGTACTATCAAAACAAGCCACAACAAACTCATGCTGATTTTTGTCCTTTGCTCCGTAGCCGCCTTTTTCCATCGACCACACGGTGAAGGATTACCTGTATGTCTCAGGACAGCTGCTGTTGGTGCTGGCATCCTGCTATTTCTTTGTCAGAGGGGTATGAGGATGCTTTTGAGATTTAAATTAATATCCAGCGGCACGTTTCACTACCTTCATGAAACTGTATTCCAGTAATATGATTTATCACACGCCTTGTTCTTCAAATCCCTAGATAAAGGACATGAAGAAGAGACGCCCCAAGCTGCAGACGTTGCTGATTGACGGTTATTGTGAGATTCTTTTGTAAGTTGCCAAGCTTGGCTTTGCTCAAGTATTTTGTAGTGGAAACATACCATGTTACATCAAAGGGATTACAATGCATTCTTGCATACTGCTATTAAAGGAAAAACCCACCCTAAAACATTTCAGGAGCGCCTTACATTTCTGGTTCCACTGCTTTGTTTGGTGTTATATTCCTCTTATTCATGTGGAAAATTAATAGAGTAAATTACACCAGATTTCCTTTAAAATATGTGCTTTTCTGACCAAGTAGCATCTTAGATAATCACATCTCAACACATTTTGCATGTTTGTTTGCGTCAGAGTTAATTTATATTATGACCAGCTCATTATGCAATGCAGATTTGCATTTTTTAGACTCCAATTTTCATACAATAGCAAAGGCCTCCGGAGTGACAGTGGCATGTTTGCTGTTTAGTTTTGTGCAGGCTGTGCTGTTCCTGGTCTCGACTGTGCTATACTGCTGTGGGAAGGAGCAGTACCTGGGCTTCCTGGTGGTGTGTCTCGCTCTCAGCTGGGTGAACATGCTCTACTTCTCCCGGGGCTACAGACACATGGGCATCTACAGTGTCATGATACAGAAGGTACCGTACGCCACCGCAGTTAGGACTAACACAAAGATGTGTCCGACCATGTGGTTCAACAAGTCAAGATTGTGGTAAACAATGTGAAGCCTGAATCCCTCTTATGCTCTCTCCCTGTTTCTCCGCTTCTTTGCAGATGATCCTCAGTGATATCATGCGCTTTCTTTTTGTCTACTTGGTCTTCCTCTTTGGCTTTTCAGCAGGTGTGTTGTGTCTCCTCTGTAAATGAAAAGCTTCATCAAACACGTCACCTGCCATTTATTTTTAAAAAAAATATAGCTGCTTTCAAAAAATTATTTCTTTTATGAAAACTGGATGAAATCTTTGTATATATCAGTCAGGCTCTACTGAAAACACATCATGAGTGTGTGTGCATAATCGGTTTGCCACTATTCTTTCCTCCTTTCTCATCATAGCGGTGGTCAGCCTGCTCATCCAGCCTCCTGAGAAGAACGAAACCACAGAGAAAGGCCGAGGCCTCTTTGCTACCGTGGCCCCAGATGTGGACTGTAAGAAACCCACCTTCAGGAACATCTCCTTCACCACGCTGGAGCTCTTCAAGTTCACCCTCGGCATAGGTGACCTGGAGTTCACTGAGGATTACCAGTACAGAGAGGTTTTCTACTTGCTCCTCATATGCTACATCGTCCTCACCTACATCCTGCTGTTCAACATGCTCATTGCCCTCATGAGCCGCACCGTGGAGAAGATCACCAGCGAGAGCACCAGTGTCTGGAAGCTACAGGTGAGGCCTCTTCATGGGAGCCTATCTGTGTCCCGAAGTCCCTGTGTTCCATCAATGCAATTAAAAAAAGACCAACAATAAAAAACAAACACTATTTTAGATATTATTTACTGAACATGTATTGTCATATTATGCATTTTGTTAGTATACCACAGGACAATCTTCTTTTTATGTTAAGGGAACATGGGGCTGTTTCAGTGTGATAAAATCATACTGAGGGAACATTTTTTAGTTTGAAAAAGACAGAAAAATCCTTCAATACATTGAGGGACCATAGGGCCTGGGAACACAGGGTGGACTCCCTTAACACACAAGACAAGCAACAACTTTGTTTTACTTCACTGGTTCCAAAAGCGAGGCAAAGTGTCCTTGGGTGGGTCCTCAGCAAAATGATTTGTATAATGAAAAGACATAATAAAATTGAATTACATTTGATTTATTTCCTGTTGATATTGGGACAGAACACAAGGTAGGAACAGTTCATTAATCCAAATGGATATCAGCTCGAGAGAGGAGAGAGGCAATTTTATTAACTGGGTGGAATTGCTCAAAAATCTATGATGTAGCACTGGTTGGACTTTTTACTGGTACATGATGAGGGAACCACTAAAGATTATTTTCAAAGAAGCAGAAGTGATGGGACGGGAAAACAAGGTTTAATTTTTTTTCTTTGTTGTGGCATTTGTTACATGTGACAGCATGAGAATATTCAAGATGGCTGCTTTCATTAGAGGTTTCACTCTCACCCTGACAGCAACAGTCCTCTCAGATGTGATTCTTTGGGACTCTGTTTTATCAATGTACAGTAGCTCAGTGGTTGGACTCTGAGGGTTATCTGTTTCTGGGTCCTCAGCTTGAAGAGGTTTAGGAACCCCTGTTTTAGTGGACAGTTTGATGTAAAAGGTAAATTTCCACTGCTGTGCGTTTCAGAGGGCCATCACGATCCTGGACCTGGAGAAGAGGCTGCCTCACTGCCTGAGGAGGAGGCTCCGTTGTGGGGTCGAGAAAAACCTGAGCAAAACTGATGGAGAGGACCGCCGCTGGTGCTTCAGGTTCACCTAAGATACTTCAGCCTCTTTCAGTTCAGATGATGATGACTGACAGCAATGATCTGAAAGCCATCTGAAAGTCTGATGGGCACATGACAACGAGTTATTAATTGTAGTAATTGGTTAATTTTGAGATTGGTTACGTCTTCTCACAAATTCACTGGTTGATGTTGGCCATGTTTTCGGCTGGATAATACACCTTATCTGTGTCTGCAAAGGCATTATTCATAGAGCACGGATTAGTAGATGTGTGTCACATTTGACGGTTATACAATGAATTGTGTAATAGAGGGGATATTTAAATTTTTCCACTGACCTCCATTATTGCCTGTTCTGGTCAGTGGGTCGATTTTGCATACGGGCCTGAGAAGCGAAGTTGCCATGTTGAAAAGTTTGATATCTCCAGCATCAAACACGTGACAGATATTTAACATTTCATTTAACAACACACCAGTACCAAAACTACTCAACACCTCAGTACGAAAACTAAAAGGTTTCAGCAACTAATAAGAATAAACCTGAGACAAAGGTTTAGGTGTTGGCTTGAAGTCTAAACAGTGCAGATGAAGCTGTGTGAATACAACTGGTTGGGGCACAGTACACTGTGTTCCTCACTAATTTGCCTTCTCTGACAGCTGATTGATGCGTCACACGGCAGACAGTAATTGGAGCATGTGTCCTCTTGTCATCTCAGAGTGGAGGAAGTCAACTGGAACAAATGGAACATCAACCTGGGCATAATCAATGAGGATCCTGGGAGCGCCGATCACCTCCGACTGCTTCCCTCACACAGCTCCCCAACCAGAGGTACACACACACACACACACATGGGCAAAACCTCAGAGCCTGCAGATGAGGAAATGCAGATCTGTGACCTTTGTAAATATTTTGCCATGACAGGATAGCCTTTTATTGTGTCCGTGTGTGTAGACATAAAGCAACCCAGCTCACTTGACACTTCCTGCTTCATCCACAGGGAGGAGCTGGAGAGGTTTCTTCAGGGATGTCAGCCGGCGGCACTTGGAGCCCAGGCACCGTCAGCACACACATCAGTCCACAGAGATGAGCCCTCTGTCCAACACACCAGTGTGAGGACACAGCAGAGCGCTTCACTCTGGCCTCTGAACTTGACCGACGTGGACTGTGAGAAATTCTAACCTTCAGACAGTGTTCAGTTTCACTTCCCCAACAAAAACAACTGCCAAATACATGAAGAGCCATTGTGACTGACTTTAATACTCGCCAGCTTGACTCTGAATTCTTTTAGGTTATTCCCTGCTGCAGCATCACCTAATCAGCGATGAGGAGAATACAATGGAAATTAGATCACATCACTGACAATGTTGCAGAAGTGTCTACTAAATAGTAAAATGCTATGCAATGCCAAGATAATCATGTTAAATGGATCTGAAACGGATCAAACACTTCATCCTAAGGCATTTGCAAATGCATTTACTGCACCCACCTGAATGAGATGTGTATTATCTGAACAAAGGCCACAACCTGCTAGTACCGCCGGCCCCTGCATTGCTCAAAATCCTTGATCGAGCAGTGCTGATCACGAAGGTGCTGTGCCTCCCCTCCCACTGTGTGCCCTTTATACAAGTCCCATTTTCATCACCGCCAGACAGGCTAAATCTACTGCAGCCAGATAGTCCTGCGGATTTCACAGCTTGCTTTGTCTACTCCACTTCCTGTTTCTATTTGGCAGTGGCAGCCTTGGATAAATGGCATGAAAGCAGAGAAATTGGTGCAATCACCACCTTCAGCACCAGCTGTCGTGGTTACATGGTAAATGCAGTATAGAGAGGCCCTTTGAGCCATTCATTCACACTTCCTTTATGTCTCCAATTTCTGAAAATCTGCCTGTAACGCTGATTGTGTAAGGAACTCTCGGTGTGGATAGTAATCTACCTGAATTGTCACACAGGTTGATGATAGTAAAGTCATTTCCTCAAGACTGAAATCATGCAGAATGCGGGGAGTAGATGAAATTTCCAATGAGACACCTGTTATCTTTCTGTACATGCAAATTAACGCTGCAGACCATTCTAGTGAGATTTCAGTGTAAAAAACAACTGTAACAGCACCAAAACCGAACTCATGTCAAAGCATAAATTAGAACTTTATTTTATTATTACAATATTACAAAAAGAGTAGCACAACTCTCACGCTCTTGCCTCTTATCTGTCGTACAGAATGACCCAAAAGAAAGGCTTATGGACCTTCTTCCATTTCACAGCAATAGTACAAGAAAAAGAAAGAAAATAAAATTTAAATAACAAGCAAATCAAGTATTATAAATAGTCACAATTGCAAACTGAAGCTTTGAAACTTGGAAAAAATGTTTGTTACAGCCCAGTAACTACACATTGCTAAAATATATAATTACAAAATATTACTCCATTTCTTGCTTTCCATAATAAAGAATCTCTAAGGAATTGCTCTTTCTATTCAACAAAAACTTCATTAAAATAAAAGATAAAAAAAGAAACCAGAAATTGCTGTTTCTGTGTATCCTTGCCATCTTCTTTCTCATTATTATTTGGGGTTTTCATTAAAACCATGCTCGTTTTCAAAGGAAAGTCCAAGGACCAAATACTTAAGGCTTCTTAAGGGCTGTTAGGGAGTTAGGTGAACAGAACATGGGCATCAGTGTGTACACATACACACACACACACACTCTCTCTCACTCTCTTCACACACACTTTCACACACCCTTCAACTCTACCCACATCAGCAGGCAACATTCACACACAATCATTACACTTTAAAGTTACAGTAGTCTAGTAGGTAAGCCAGTGTACAATAAAATAAACAATGCATTTGCTGTTTCACTTTAAACTTAAAAGTCCGTTTTGTTTACCTCCATGTGATCTTGCAAGTGATCAATTTGGTCTTTTCAAGCAGACTTCACATCAGAATCAGTAGCAACTACACATAACTTAATTCACTTAAGTTACTGCTGTGATTTCAACAAAGTCAGGATCAAAACTCTGGTTTGGTTCATAGTTAGTTTCTAAATGACATTAGTAACACTTCTATTTCTTCTACTCCAGAACTGAGTTTTGTCCCGCAAACTAACCTATCCCCTTCAACATCTGCAACACAAACATCTTGACAATTCAAGTAATACATTTTTCAGGTTATGAAAATTATCTGTAAAGGAAACCAACATAAAATGGCACATCTTCAAAACAGTTATGTCCTTGTTAACCTGACTTTGGCCATTTAAGGTGTCAGAGTTAAAATTTCATGACTTTCTTCTGAATAAAAAGAAAAAAAAAACATTTCACAATCATGATGCCAAACCTTGTTAGGTTTGGCAAAAAAAAGAAAGAAAAAAAAAAGTGTTTTTTTTTGTTTTGTTTTTTTTACAGACACCTGAATTCATTGCAGCATTTTGAGCAGGATAGAGCGTCACCTTATCAACACTTTTGCTCCCTGCTGGATCGATACTATGTACAAACAACCTGATTACATGCTTCCTTAACTGACGGAGAGGAATCAACCTTGAACAGTGACCTGATTCAGAGACAGTCCTATAATACAAATAAATAATTACAATTCAAAAGAGCAAAACCTCTTTGTACATGTGCATACCACAAGCTTTTTTTCCAGCTGTAGTCTCCAGTGTCTGATGGATCTGCACTGGAACAAGACAGTTACTCTCTCTTCTGTGGTGTCTTCAAGAGGAAATTGTTATGATTGTGTTTAATCTTGAAGTCACTATGAGATTTGAGTGTAAACACCAAAATGAAAATTAGCCACTTGTCTGATAAAACTAGTCAGAGCCGAGAATTCCTGACATGACCCTGTAAAAAAAATAAACATCCTTCAGTAGATGTTTCCATTTTTCAGTGAGAGATGTTTTTCTTCTTTCTTTCATGCATATGAAAACTTTGCGGACAGGTCTGAAGTAGAAATAACACAGGATCCTTTCAGATCCAGGCACACTGATAGACAGGCATGACAGAAGAGAGAGGGTAGGAATGAACACACACGCACATACACACACGCGCGCGCACACACAAGAAAAAGTTCCCTAAAGTGCCAGGTAAAAGCACTCATTGACAAAAAAAATATCAATTGATCACTTGCAAGATTGATTACAAAAAGAGAAGGGTCAAAAAAAACAAAACAAAAAAACAGAAAAACTACTGCTTTTCATTAAATATATTCATTTATCCTCTTTTACATTAGCGGTCATTTGTTTAAGTTATCAATTTAACTTTATTTCATGTGTTTCCTTTCTTAAGACTAAACAAAGGGTTTTTGATAACTGTTGTGTAGACAAGGCCATAGCTTATCTGTACCCTGGGTGCTGGATGAGAGCGGTTCTGCCATCCCCGACCTCTGGGCCTACCCTGCTCATGGGAGGCCTGTGCATCTTGCCCATCAACCCTAGATTCTGATCTCGGAAGTAGGGCGTCTGGAAATCCCCACCCAAGTAATCTGCCGTTTGCATCAGATTAGTCTGGGTGGAGGAGGAGGTGGAGGAGGAGCCCGTCCCTAGCCTGTAATGGGGGGCCCCAGGGGGCCCACAGTCTAGCGTGGTGGCTGCCCCTGGGCCCGCACCATGGAATGGCGCGGCGAGGTCCTGAGACCCGGAGCTGTCGCTGTTGGGTGTGGGCAGAATGCTGCTGTTCCAAATGTGGGACTGGAAGTAGTGGCCGTTGGTGTAGTGGGCCATAGGGCCGGGCATGCTGTTGTTGTTGACCGGGGGAGAGGGGGTGGGCTTCTCTATGGGGGGTTTCAGGGTGTAAGGCTGACCCACACACACCTCTGGGGGGTAGCCCATGCCCTTGTAAGGGAAGCCAGGGTCCCGGGGAGGCTGCTTGCAGGGGTGGCTCCCACCGTTCTGAACGTGGGACAAGTGAGCCAACTGCTGCTGATTCCAAGAGCGCATTTTCTGCTGCTGTGTGTTGTTATGTTGTTGTTGATGATTCTGTTGTTGTTGATGTTGTTGTAGTTGTTGCTGTTGATTCTGCTGTGGATGCAGGTGCTGTTGGAGGTGGTGTTGCTGCTTGATATCAGCGTGGTAGGCGGGCAAGTGGTTCATAGCAGCCACGCTGGGTGGAGGGTGAGCCCCCACCGGGGCGGTAGCTTTTTCTGGGGGGCCGATGATACAGTTGGGAGGGGGGAACCCGGGGGTGGCAGGATTACTGTGCATGGACACCCTGGAGCAGGCGCTGATGAGCAAGTTGCGACTGATGGGGCTGGGGTTGGCGATCTGGCCCTCGCACATGGAGGTGGCTCCTGCGCCCTGGGCCCGGGCTTGGCAGAACTGGTTGATCTGATGCACGATGGTGCTCAGGTCGGCCTGGCGGCTCTGGTGCAGCCCGGCGGCCATTGAGAGTGGAATGGTTGAGGTAGAGACGGTAACGTTAGGCGGCGCGTCGCCATCTGGCAGCTTCCTGCCCCCTTGCAGGCCAGGAGGCGGCTGCTGAAGGTGCTGCTGCTGGAGCATGACGGCGGGGGGCCCCTGGGGGTGGCCCAGCGCTGGGTGCTGAGACAGAGTCTGGGGTCTGGGCAGGCCCTGAGGGTGCTGGGCCACAGGGGGAGGGTGTCTGAGGCTCTGGGTCTGGTCCTGCTGCTGAGGGAGCATCTGTAGAGTCTGAGGGAGGGTCTGCGGTTGGAGGGGTACGCTCTGCTGGGGCCGGGGCAGGCCCTGGGCAGGTGGGTGATGGTGGGTTAAAGTGCTGGTTGAAGCCACTTGGTAGGGTCCGGCCGGGGGGTTCATGATGATCTCAGGGTGCAAGCGAGCCCGGCTGCCGTCAAAATCCTTGAGGATGCCTTTGACCATGGGTACCTTGACGATGGCGAGGAGGCCCGTCTTGGTGCTGGCCTGAGATGGAGGGTAAGGGCTGTAGCGCTGGCCTGACGTATCCAGCCCGTTAACGGTGCGACGCACGTGGTTTCGCTGGGGGACCTTGACGCTGTTGGGGAAGATCTTGATGGTGAGGGGGTTGTTGGCAACCTTCTTAGCATAGGCATCCAATTCTGCAGGGGTTGGAAACTGAGCGGATCTCATCCTTTGTGTGGTGTCCCCTGGGGTGCAGGACAGGATGGGACAGGAGAGAGAGGGAGAGGCAGAGAGTGACGGGGCAGGAAGAGACAAAATTAGGGAGGGCAAACAGAGAGGGGGGAAGAAGCACAATGAGAGACAACTTAATCCAGGTAGAAGACAACATGGCACAAAAGAGCACATCAGTGGTAATCTGAGCATCAGAAGGGAACCTGACTTGGACCGCGTTCTCATATTCCATACCACAGGGTGACTCTCCTTAAAAACCATCACCGCTCTCTCCTCGTAAGGACAAAAGAAGATTTCTGATCTAATTCTCGACGGAATTGTCGCAGGCGACACTTTCCAATCTGTAATCCAATTTTGCGGTGGTGTCGGTGACTTTAAGGTCAGAAGCTTTTAGTGGCCATAATTTACGCAGCATCCGGGCAAAACAATGACTTTGCATCGGAGAGGGAGTTGCGCTGCTTGCCACTGAATGACAAACTAAACAAAGAGTGAGCGAGGCAGTGATGGTCCCCTGTGGCTGCTGTGGGGAGAGGGAAAGAAAGAGAAACAGCGAGAGACAGACGCAGAGAGCAGAGCTCCATGACAGCAGACAAGTAATCAGACACAGCAGCAGTGTCTCTGATCTGCGGGAACACCTCCCAGGCCTCAGCTCGGAGACATTTGTTACACCTGCTAAGCACCACAGCTATATTTAACAACGGCTGTGTGACAATGCCAC
>OMLF01048637.1:27021-69560 GCA_900302615.1 Holocentrus rufus | reverse complement strand
CAAAGGAGACAGGCAGGGGTCACTGGGAGATCCTAAGCAGGTCAAGCCCTCCTCTGAAGAACCCTCACTAATCAATCAGAAAAGACAAAAAACACAAATATATAGAAGAGTAAGAGTAAGACTAGTCTTCATTGATCCCCCGAAGGAGAAATTCAAGGCGATATAGCAGCAGCAGTTACAAGAATTATAATCTTATGCCTTGCAGAATAAATAAATAAATTATGAGCATGTGCATAATGTATATGAATATGTACCATGTATATGTATATTTTGTATGTAAAAAATGTGGAACAAACATAACACAGATTCCAAAAACAATGTCAATATATGACTCAACACAGGAGACGTACTGTACTAACAGGAAAATATGAACATCAAAGGAGATGTCCTGGAGCAATGTTTTGTGATTTCAGTGCTGCTATTAGGGCAAATGCAGTCTTCTACCCAACTGATACAGAGGCATAGCTTAAGAAACACCGTGGTTTCCCCAGAACACACACAGTTCTGAACACAGGACATATGGTCCTTGAGATGCATTAGAAAAGTCTTACTTCTTATTGAAGATACAGGTCTGCTGGAGGGTGTACTGGCTCTTGGTTACGTTCCACACCCTGACCGTCCCATCGTTGCCGCTGGTAGCTAGCAGACCTTTCTTACTGCACCAACCACATGTGATGACCTGAATGAAGCACATAGCAAGCCTTTCTTAAATATCTAGCAGAAAGCCAGATATGATGCAAAATACTATGTGATTTAAAAAAAAAAAAACTTTCTGTTCATACATTCATAAAGTATCATCAATTCCTTATATGGTTCAGACTTAGAACAACAGAAAGAGACAGAGTGAGCCAGCGAAAGAGAGCAGAGATTTATACTTTCTAAGGGACACCAGCTGTTTCAGATTTTTGCAAAATTATGAGTGAGAGAGCTATTTGCAGTAAAAAAAGATTTGATGGAAAATTGTTGTGAAATAACCTTGGAAGTGCTTTTTCAATGCAGCTTTTACAATAAAGTTCACTGCTAAACATTTTAACAGCTAGAAAATGGCACTTTTTAGATTGAATAAGCAAACTGAACCAACACAAAAGTGCTGTAAAGCAGCATTACATTAATCTAGTAGTAGTGGATTACAAGAGTAAATAAGAGTAGTTATAAACAAGGCAGCGACTAACCCTGCTCTGATGGGCCTCCAGCTTGACGAAGGAACACTTTCGCAGGTCCCCCGCCATGTCGGCGAAGGTTTGCGGCCGACTCTGGTTGTTGTCACGGTCGTGCGCCGCCAGTGTGCGCACCAGCTGCTGGGCGGCCCACTGGCGGTGCTGTGAGGAGAGCCTGGAGGACAGGCAGCAGGCCGCCAGAGCGTTGGCCAGCTCCAGAGGGCCTACAGCGGAGGGATTATGGGAAGGATGGGCATACAAATGCGCAATTAGACCTGCTCGACATGAAACACAAAGTGACAAGGCCGCCCGGTGAGTGAGAGAAGAGGAACAAATAAAGAAAGACACAAGAACAAAAAAAAGAATCACAGAAGAAGCAAATGGTATAACGTGTGAAGAGAAAACAGTGACAAGCTAGCACAAGCATGACCCATTTCTGAGTGGCATGTTTGTATGGAAGCTTGGAAGACAAATGTGTTTAACTGAGCCACTATTAAAAAGCACCACAGAGCCACATGATAATTATTATAAAAGGATTAACATCTAGGCTAGCTGTTGCAACAACAAAGCTTGATGTTTGGCTTGGCATTGACACAACTTGAGGAAAAGCTATCATTCTTAAAATATGATTAGGTAATAATATACTTATGCCCTTGGCTGGACAAATTTATAAAATTAAAATAGATTTCATTGGTCAATTTATTCCAGAGCTTGATTCATGGAAACTGATTTCCATAAAGCAAAAGCATACAGCCATCTAGCCTAAGGAAAACATGCAGGACAATCACACAGGGTCACAGGTGGTTTTATTTAGGTGACAGTGACCTGCATGTTTCCTTCCAGGCAGCATTCATCACAACAACTGCTATCCAAAGATAGATGCTTAACAGTACAAGTTGATTTGAGATTGTGGTACATGTACTGTGCAACTATGAGGACTGTCATGGTTGGGTTAAAACCACTCATAAGCTAAATATGCTCCTAAATACAGTATAAGCCTTTTCTATTTGAACAACCTGGATGTATTTTGACAACTGAGACCTACTTATAATGCAGGTTAACAAATACTATTTAATACCACCATAAGCCAAACTAGCTCGATTTATCAAACAAACTATTTTTACACTGTGCGACATATTCTATGACACATAATGATGAACAATGAGTTAAAAGATACACAAAAAAGACAAATGGATAAATGAACAAAACTGCAGCCTGACACCAGCCCTATCCTAATTCTACAAACCTCGTTTCTCTATGTCAGCTTTGTCATAAGCAGGCCTGAGTCTGGCCCCCTTATCTGCCAGCAGGGCTACCAGAGCCTGTGTGACCACAAAGTTGGGCGAGGTGACCAGCTTGTTCTCCTCCGCCACGCCGCGCAGGAAGCTGGGCAGGAACTTCCTCTGGATGGGGTCGTCCACTGTGGTCAGGTTCATACCTGTAGCTGCAGAGATCAGGTTCTGGAAATAACAGGGAAAAACACACATGGCCTTGGTCACAGACTGACAGGTGTTTAAATGAGCAGTAGGGAAGGTAATGACCTTAATCTGGTCCAGTGTGCCACACTGGTTATCTGAACTCATTGTGGAACAAGTGCAGTACTTTCCACAAGCACGCTGAGTAGCTGGCTAAACAGGAACCTGAACTCTTCTGATGACCAGGCTATGTTGGCATCTTTTCAAGCATGCTGACACCCTGATTCCACTCAAATTACATTTTATTTTCCTCCTAATTTTGGAAATGATAGCATAGTCTTTTTTGAGAGGTCCCATTTATGTTTTTCTGGCACTCCACATAGATGAATTTCGATGCTCAAGTACACTTACAAAAGTAGACTGGAACTGAAATAGGAAAACATTATGAAACAATTTAACAACTGCTGAATAACTACTGACTAGTGCTGACTGTGCATTTGGAAGACAAGGCAGTTTAACTGTGATTTCATTTCAATATATTTTAGCATGGCCTGCCTTGGGCTATCTAATAATTACTCAACCTTTCCAACTGTCAGCTTAGTGTGTCAGGTCAAATCAAATTGGCAAGTTGGGGCAATGAGCACATCTGTGGGCGGCATTGCTCCAATGTTCATTTTACATCAGGATTCTGGGCAATTTCTACATGTCACAACAAATAAAAAGTCTCAAATTACTGTCCAGCACACAGACACGGGTGAGCAGTCTGGGGCATAGAATCAGAGGTTTAAGTTCAAGTTTCAAAACATGAGTACAATTGAGCATATTTGCTGAATTTCCTGCATTAAAAATATAACTTATTATTAAAGAAGCAGGGTGGCTAGAAAGAAGTGAGTCATCAGCTATCTGACCAGCAGCCATCACTTGTGAAAAACAATGCAAGCCCATTTAACAATGTTCTGCTTTCTTGTAGGCAGTGATTCTTACCAGTGATGTACAGTATTTAATAGAAGACATTATCTCAGAACTGAGCTCAATAGAGCCCTGATGTGGATTAGGATCCAACTAAATACTCTGACGTCTCATCAGGATGGAAGCACCGGGCTCAGAACTAATCTGTCCTACCTGAGTGCAGAGCTGCACAAGCAGCTTGGCAGCATTGGGACTGTTGGAGGCCAGGCAGCCCACAGCTGTGCTGAGGTAGGCCAGACAGGAGATGGGTTTGCTAGCCTTGGCGGCTCCACGGGGCCTCTCTGTGGGGCCGGAGCCTGCTGTAGGACTGGTGGAAAGGCCTGCTCTGCCTGCCGCTGCCAGACACATCAGCCTGACCAGAGTCCTGATGTCAGTCAGACCCAGAGACTCCAGACCTGCTGCTAAGCTGCAGCTAGAACCACTGAGTGGGACGGAAGGAGGGATGGAGAAAGAGAGAAAAGGGGAGGGAGAAAAAGAATGGGTTTTTATGTAACGGGGAGACAGAAGCTTTGTTTCCATCCAACTGTCACACCAATTTTAAGCAAACATTTTAAGTATTGTCAAAAATAAAGGTTTGGTTGACGTGAATAAGTCTTAACAACCTGTATTTCCATTATCATTAATCACGTACATTTCATTGTCAACAAAAAACTGTTCAGACTCAACTAAGTGTAAAAATCTTCTTGCATTTCAGGACTGAATTCAAACCCAGCTACAGACTCCCAATAAGACAGCACCTTGTACACATTCACCAATGATATCAATGCAGCCGTTCATGCCACAGAGAGGGAGTGTGTCGTCATTATTCTTGTCTGGACTGTGTTGAAGCCTACCTGACAGAGAGCAGCGAGAGCGCTCTCATCACCATGGTCCGGGCCAGAAGCACCTGAGCTGCAGCCGTCACCCTCCTCAGGGCCATCACTCGGTCATGAGGGTTCTGGAGAGCTGCGGCCTGCTCACCGAGGGTCACCCTGCCTGACGAACTCTTATCCACAGAGCTTTGACATCCTGCAGACACACGCAACATGACCGTCACTGCTGTTACATATACAATCCTCGATAGCTGATCAGATCAGACACCCTGAACGAGCCCACTTCTCCTCACCGATCTGCAGCAGGGTCTCCTCCATGCTGTTGGTGGCTGTCACCATGGCAACAGAGGCCCCCAACGGGTCGCTGTCAGGAAACTGGACGGCCTCGGGGACGATCCTGCGCTCACTCAGACCCAACGGGCCGGCCAAAAGCTCAAACTCCTCCTCCCCCGTCAGCTTCTCGTCTTCATCGACATCTAGCATGTCCCAGTCCTCTGCAGGGGTCATGGCATATGGACAATTTAAAATGTTAACAAAAATACTTACTTAAATACTACATTTCAAATTATTCATGATGCACCTTACCTTCATAGACGCTGTCCTGCTTTCCCAAGAGGTCTGGAGCTTGCCCTTTGTATCTGAACACATACCACAATATAAATTAACATGAGCTTCTGCTATTAGCTTCACTTTCTTCCAACAACAACCAATAACCAAAGTGAGTCTAAACCACGGCTTCATGTGTACTGGTGTGTCACGAGGATTAATTCGACTCAGTTGTGTGTTTGTTTTAAATGAGCAGGAATACCAGCTGGCAGGAAGACATGCAAAAAATTGCCTTTATTTGACTTTATTTAGCTGGGAATTCTTGCAAAGAAAGACCATCACATGCATAACTGTGGTAGGTCAAATTGCTTCTTAACCACCAGTCTCCTTTGGTTGCCCCTCTCTTTAGGAGCAGCCTAGGTCCCAGTTGTGGGAGGTGGAGACTTTAACAGGTCTGATTTGTTAGGCCTGTGGGGACCAAGTCATAATCATACTTGCCAAAATTGCGAGTCTAGAAATTAGTAGATTTTCAGTCTCCCAGAAAAATCGTGAGGGTTTGCAAATATCATAAAGGGGAAAAAAGTGAGCGTTTCTCAGTGGTGCATACCTCTCCACAATGGGGACTTTGGCTTTGCTTTTGATGGCCAAGTATTTCTCTCTGCAGCTGCCGCAGAGCAGGTAGTAAGGGTTGCCGCTGCCGCACTCCCCTCCGAACCAGCCGTCCACATAGGAGCCGTTACTGCGGTAGCCCTGCCGGTTGGCGCTGCGGCCGCAGCCTGGGTGGCTCTTCTTCATGTGCTGGTTGAAGTTGGCCACGCTGGCTTCGCACAGCTCGCACACCACCACCTCGTCACGCTCCTCTGTCTCACACACATGCTGCGAGGTGTGGTGCATATGGGAAGGGGTGGGGGGTGGGGAGACGGACGGACATGTATTCACATACAGGGAGGCAAACGTATTCACACAGCGAGACACACAGCCGTGGAGATGTAAGACACAAACACGAGACAAAGTTGTTAGGGTTCAGTATAACAGCATCCATGCAAGAAATCAAACAGAAAAGTGAATCAATGACAGCTCTGCATTGATGATTAGTATTAAGCTGCAAGCAAAATCCAGTCATCAAATTCATTATATAATTACCCAACATTTTGGAGGTCTTCAGTTAACCCCAATTAATTTTTTTTTCATTTTATGCCAGTTAAAGCTTTTGCTGCAGTGAGCATTCTGCCTAAGCAAATGAGTGTCTAAGTGACTAATATAGCTGGCGATTCAGCGTGCACATATGACCGTATCTGTGAGTGAGTAAGTAAAGCAGGGCGAGTGAAGAGCAGAATGGTGATGGGAGCTCTCTGGCTGTAGCGTAAAATCACACACACCCATGTTGGCCAGTCCAGTACCTCCGGGATCCACATTCCCAGAATGTCGGTGTCACTGGCCAGGTCCTGCCCGAACATGGCCTCCATGGTCTCCTCGTCCAGGTCCATCTCGAGCTCTTCGTCCAGGTTGAAGTCGTATAGGGCACCTGGGTCTTGTTGTTGCTGGAGGGCCGAGACCTCACGGCGAGACTGACTATGATGGGCCTGCACTGAACGGTACAGACCAGCTTATAAGGAAGGGGAAATTTAAAAAGAGGTTAGGAATGGACTATGTTAGTAAATGTGCAAGAGAAGAAGAATTTGTATAGGTTAGGTGGGGGGGGTGGACAAGATATTTGTGGATAACGTTCTCACCAGCTCGGGCCAGCAGTGTGCGTGCAGCCAGGTCAAAGCGGTGTTTTCTACCAACGGCAGAGCGGCCTCTGGGAGGAGGACCGCTGGAGGCCGATGCACTGTCCTGCTCCAGACCCTCAGGGCTACAAAAGACACAAATAAAGACTTTATTTCTGGAAACTTTTGCTGAATACCAACTACTTGGTTTTTAGCATCAACAGGCATTTGATGCTAAAGGTTCTTGACCAGATCAGATGTACTTTTAGCTGTTTTCAATGATTCTGAAGTATTTTGAGATAGCTTTTGCTTCTGCAGTGTTTTTTCTGAGGAAGCACCTGGTGCACCAATTGAAAATGGTCCTGCTTTGATGAGTTCTGAGCAATGAAGCACCATGCGTCATTGTCGTTCATTTTTCTGCTGTCCGATCACATGAAAATAGCGGAAGCGGATCTTAATTCTCCCGCTAGGTCATACAGAAACACACATTTTTGTCTTTCCATATGATAGAGAGAAAACTTGATCATATTTGCCTTTACAAAACTTTCCTATAACTTTACTATACAAGACTGCATTGAACATCTTTGCTGTATATTCATTTTTTAAACATGGCTGACAAACACAAAAGCGTTCCATGGAAAGTCAATTCATACCTCTCACTGAAGCCCTCCTCCATTTCAGAAGCGTCTGCGCTGGCTATGTCTCCAGGAGAGCACAGGTAGGAGCTCCTGTCCAGCGATTTGCCTCCTCCGCAAGAGGCTGTGGCACCGGCACAGGGGTCGGACCCGCCGCCGCCTCCAGAGTGGGGCTCGTCGTGCTCGTCTTCTGTACCTGGATGCTCTATCATCCACATGGCCAGCACGGTGATGTTCTGGGCGTCGGCCTCTCCTCGAGCGCCTGGGGACAGCAGGGATACATCAGCCACTCAGTATACTATGAGTGTAACTGAACAGTATAAATATCTAGGCAGGGGGCCTGAGGGAGACTGACCTGTGGCCTCCAGAGCTTTGGTGATCTGCCGCAGGGAGAAGCCCATCTCCAACAGGGGCACAGCGATGGCAGGAGGAGGGGGCGACGTAGACAGTCTGCTGCTGGGGTCCGACAGGGCTGAAACCAACATCCAACACCATTAGTGAAATTATTATGACATCTGGCAGGTAGGCTGCTTGTCTTAGCTTCTGAACTTGACATGTGATGAGCAGTGATTGGAGCTGCGTATGTCTGTGTAATCTGTTGTACTTACAGGTACCTGTTCTGTTCTGTGGCCTGGTGGGCTGGGAGTCCGGGGAGGTGAGGCTCTGTCTGCGGCCCACCTCATCTGAGGGAGAGGTGGGCAGAGACGACACCGGGGGAGTCTGGGCTCGACGGGTTGGAAGCAGGGTGGTGGTCGGGTAGCTGGAGAACATTTGCCTGTCATGGAAAAGCGACACAATTTAATCACACATATAAACAAGGCATAGCTGACTGAAAATATGTGCATCCATCTGCTCTGACCTGAGGAGGCTGAGGGGCATGACCCCCGGAGACTCAGAGGCAGGGACGGTCTCGGTGTCCGTGACAGGTGTGGTCGCAGTGGTGGTGTCCTCCAGGGAGGAGCTCATGAAGGAGGTGGTGCTGGAGGCAGAGGGACTCGTGGTGACCGGAGTCTGTGCCAGCTGCTCACCCTCTGCACCTTCCCCCTCACCCTCTGGCTCACTTCTCACTCCTAGAGATGAAAATGGCAGCGTAAGAGAGATAAAGCAAACAAAATGCCTGTAATCTATATCCAAGAGTCTCTCTGTAGTGAAATCACTTTAAGCAAAACATAAACAATCATGAAGCTGCCTGTATATATTCTCACCAGGTTTAGCCTTTCCTACACTGGGCTCCTCCAACAGCCCGTTGACGACTAGCTTGTAGATCATGGCCTGTGCTCGCTCCAGGTCTGCCAGGCCCAGGGCCCGCTTGATGGGTGAGCGCATCACTGCTCGCTTCACCATGTGGCGCATCAGAAACTGCAGAGCTGCCCTCATCTCCACCTCCTCTTGGCACACTGGAGAGGTGGCAGCGGTGCTACCACTGGGGCCAGTATTGAGGTCAGCGTTGTGCCCGCTGGGCGCTGTCTCAGGTAGAACCTTGACGTAAGAAGAGCCAGTAAGTTAACAGAAATCGGACAATATTTGAAGTGGATCACAAATCAAAGAGAAGCTCCGCTGTGTTTCTGGTATTCAAGAGTGTACTGGATTTCACTCACACCAGTCAGTTTTTTCTATATGCCTGATCCATCTTTTAATCTTGATCTAATTCCTTGAATTGTTTAACAATTATCAGGGCTTCTACCCATTCCTGACAACAAATCCAAGACTTTTTCAAGACCCAAACAAAAAATTATCATTTTTAAATTTAACTTTTCAACTCTTGAGTATGATTTTCAAGATTTCTTAAGACCCACAGAAACCCTGATTATAACATGAAACTGCTCTTTCATTCCCTGGACAGCATAACAACTTCTACAGCAGTAGTCACTGTTACTGTGTGAGTAAGCCCAGCAGGTCCTGGTACCTTTGGTATGAGCAGCAGCTCAGCATACTTGCTGCAGCTGAGCAGGGCGCTGAGAGCCTTCATGGCCCCCAGGTAGAGGTAGGACAGCTGCACAGCGTGGATCTCGGACTGGGTGGCAGCGGCAGAAGAGGGAGAGGCCTCATGACTGCGGGTGCCATGCTCATGACCCTTCTTCCTGCTCCCCTCGGCAGGCGTATGAGGGGCTGCGGTGAAGAGGGTCTCGTTCCCCCCGACTCCAGCGCTGGCCACAGAAGAGATCTCGTTCTCTGACTTTGAGTTGGGCGCCGCGTGTGCTTTGACCTCATCCAGGCTGTGGGACACACGCAGGTCAGAGCCTGTGGTGATCTGGCCTGTGCTGGGCGAGGCGCCGACATTTTCTTTGGCTTCGTTGCGGACATGCCCCTCACTGTCAGCCTTATCTTCATTATTGGTCGCCTCGTGCCCGGCGCTGGCCGCGTTGCGATGCTTCTTGTCGTGGCGCCTCGCACTGAGCTTAGTGGCCGTATCCTCGTGGATGCTGGTAAGGTAGGTGAGGTCCAGCAGCAACGAGGCAGTGAGGCCGCGGAATCGCGCCACGTCGAAGGGCAGCGGCTCGCACGGCTCCAGGTTGTACAGCGGAGTGTCACTAGGCGACCAAAAAGTTGGGAAGCTTTAATAGAAGGGAGTGAGAGAGTGAAAAGAGACAAGGGAAGCAAACACAAAGTGAGGGAAAGGACAGGAGAGAAAGAGCACAGCATGCATGACAAAGACAAATCAAAAGATGGTATGTGTGAGTATGGCACATAACCATGCAGTCTGGTGAGTTATTGGACCATGCAAAGAGGAAAATGAAATAATAATGATGCAAAAGGTAAACTAAGAGCAGATGGATGTGAAAACTTGAGTAAGGAAAATCGAGGGTGAAAATTGTGGTTAAAAAGCAGTGCAGAAGACATGGGAGGTTTTTCATAAAAGGCTAACAGAGAGTTTGTCAGATGAATGTGAATACAGCCCTGAAGAAATGTTCAGAAATTTCATTCAACTCCATCTGTATTTATAAACACATTTCTCCAGGCATGCGGCCATTCGGCTGATGAGCCAGATCTGATGTGTCAGATGAGCGGTTATCGATACTTCAGAACAAAACATCATGCAGAGCACTGCTGTTGGACAAAAAAAAATCCCCTCTCTCTCTCTCCAGGAATCAAGAGGGCTGATTTGGTGATAAAGATAATCTTTTATCTATGCACATAAGAAATATAAAGTGAGTTTTAAACAGGCTTCACATGCAAAATTCTATTATTCTATAGTGTTAAAAAAACAACAACATATTACTAGTCTGTACCCAACAGCAGTGGATTTCAGTATATTTACACAATGGTTACATTCAAAACAAAGATAAATTCACAACTTGCTGACACTTTGGAATACACAGAAAAACAAATACAAAAGGCCAATAAAATTAAATCTGCGTGAATAAATTCCCTTTGAGAATGACTGAAGTGTGGCTTAATTTTTTCATTCCGGTACCTGATAGTAATCTCCGCCTCATCCCACTGCACTTTGGCCGAGGTGCTGCCTTCCTTCACCACGCCCAGCAGGGTGGCGTGCCGCCCTGTCTGCTTGTGCACGCAGCGCCCTCCAACACGGAGCCCCGCATCCGCTCCCCCGATCACCGCCAGCACCGGCCACACCTCTGTGCACAGCGTCCTCAGGTGGTGCTCCGACAGCTCCCCGAGGCCGTGCTGCCGACCGTGACGGCCCCTCTCCTCCTCGGTCCTGGCGGGCGCGTCGTGGCTCTCCCTCTGGGCGTCGTGCTCCTCGCGGCTCTGCACGGAGCGGCTCTTCTTCAGCCTCTGGCCCCCGCCGCTGCCAGCCGCGCTGGCCGGCTCTCTGAAGCACGGCTTGATCTTGTGCAGCCGCTCGATCATGGTCTTGTTGATGCGGTGGGTCCAGTGGTCGGTGCGATGTAAGATGCGGATGAGCTGCGTGGTGGCCTCGGCTAGGACGGTGGCCACGGGGCTGCAGACCGGGTCGCCGGGCAGGAGGTCTCTGGGCGTGCCCCGCATCTGCATGTCACAAATCTTCACCTGGAAACATTCACATGAACGTGGAAATTCTATACATGCAGAGACAACACTAAAACCACAAAAAGATGCACTTGGAAAGAGACACACAGATTTAGAATATATATGCATTTAACAGGTGCAGAGGTGAAAGAGCCATATCTAACACTAGGTGGCACAAATACTCATTTCTGGTCTGTTAGTGTATTTTTTTGATTTGAGAACCTAACATGTTGTGAGTTTGTTGCTTTGTCCTCCATCCTCAAAATGCAAGCAGGACGGTGCCACAAAGTGAGTTTTGAAAACCATTAATCTCAGTAGACAAACAAGTGAGACAACTGTTGAGTCACTGGTATTGATTAACAACCCCATCCACATGCCAAAGTGTCATTTTCTGCTATGGGCCAAAATTTTGTACCCAGGATTAAGGGAATCCTGCTGCTTCTTTAATTGTTCTTTAAAAATATGTCATTTCATGTCCAAATGAATCCTTTTCTTTCTGTGATCATTTATGTTCTCTTACCTTCTCCCCTGGGTTACTGCTGTAGAACATCACACAGGGATAGAGCTCGGTGGCATCCACATCCTCAAAGGCTAACTTGGGCTCCTGTGGAAACAGCAACAAGAGGCCTCAGTGGATCCATCAGATAGTCAGTTTGATCAATTTAGGACTGTTGCATGTCCCATGAGTGCAATTTTATCTGTGTTTTTGTCTATGCAGCTCAGAAGTTGAACTTCATATATGATATTGAACTAGTGCCGTCACCTCCCTCTCTTTCTCACCTCTCCATTCTTGCCAAAGGAGATGGTTCTGGCCTCCATGTCCAGCACACAGGTGATGAAGTCTCCCTGGGTGAAGCTGCTGAGGGTCAGTGTCTGTTCCCCATTGTGATAGAGGTTGCCACTGTACGCCCGGTACAGCCACATATCCGATGTGGTGCGGTGGTTGAAGTCATGCACGGGCCATCGGGACACGCCCACACACGTGCCCTCGTTGCCACGGTTCTCCTTCACAATGTAAAACTACAAGAAAACATGACATGAATCAAACAAGTTTATAGTAAATTTATGTTCTGTCTCTATTGCAATCCTGTTATAAATGGCTAAATTCATTTGAAATTTGGAGCGGTTTCTCTTTACATAGTAACATGACTGTATAGACAATCATATGAAACAGAGGACTACAAAAGCAATGATAAGAGATGTGACGGTAGCTTTATGTCTCCGCATATCGACTATACCTTCCACTGGTAGCATCCAGAGGAGATACCGGTGGATGCCAGGCCATAGCCTTTGCCACCGCTGCCGTGCGTCAGCCCCTGCCCGTTCTCCACCACACAACACTGAGCCTTCTCAGGGTCAAAGGACACCTCCTGGATGGGCAGGTTCTCATCCTCCTCCTCTGCCTCTCCCTATGGATTAATCCAGCTGTCAAACAACTATTGATATCCAAGAAAAAAAGGGACAAAAAAGGAGGGTGAAGAGTTGTGCACCTGTAGTTTGAGCTCCTGAACCTTCTCTTTGATCTGGATGGTGTGCTTGGCTTGAGCTATGGGTGCTTCCCACATGCAGTCAGACAGCAGGGAGAACAGGCGCTCCACCACCTTGAGGAGAATACACACATTAGTTGGCAGATTGACGACAGTCTGTTATTGTCGACTTCGTATGGAGCAAGCTGGGCAGCATACAGTACCTGTGTCATCTGGTCATCCTCTACGTTGGCCTCGCAGGCTGGCAGGACAGCCTCTAAAACATGGAGAGCTAGAAGCCGAGTTCTCAAGTTCCCCACCAGAGGGACCCCTACAATTAAGCAACCAAGTGTGAGCGACTGCAGTGTGTTTTCTTTGACAAAGGAGTGAACACAGGGCTTTTTTCTGGGTATGCTGCAGAAACTGGTCGTACCTGAACAGCATTTCTGGGCGGCAATATTGAGCAGCACTTCAGTCCATTTGGGGGAGGCCATCTTGGACTGGATGGCCTTAGAGGACACCACTCTCCTTAGGAAAACCAGGAAGTCTCCAAGGTGCAGTTCAGCTGTGTGCTGTTTGCGCAGCAGAGCTAAAGGGCACAGCAAATATGATTACATTTAATGCTAGACAAACTTCACTATGTTACGTCTTCATAATGTTTCATCAAACTGCCAAATCCACAACATCTAAACACATGACACACAGGAATACACTAACAGCCACAAACAATATTAAATATACATGTGGATAACCAAACACAAATGCTATGCAGCATCTCTGTCATCATTACCAGCTGCTTTCAAACAAGTCCTGCTTTTGACCCTGTTTGTCCACATGATGATTTGGCCGATGGACAAGCAAGTCCAACCTGCTACACTGAATAGATAGTGAGGCCAAATTCCTTCATCACCTCTGAAGTCTTTCTTTTCAGAATCTGCACTATCCTCTTGTTTGTTGTCTTCCTGGTCCTTTCCAGAGGCGAGCAGGCTGACCCCGGCCTGAGAAAGCAGATTCTTCAGCTGACTGCAGAGCAGGTCCAGCAGTGACTGGACCACCTTGGGACTCAGCTTGTCTGCGTACGTCCTGCAAAAAAACCCACAAAAAACACAAGGAGAGAGAGATGCCAGTTGGATCGTGTGCTCCATATTTTAGAGGCAAGCAAGTGACTTGGGAGTTGACACATCCACCAACCATCCAGTGACTGGAAACATCCAGAAACGTATGACAATTCTCAGCATTTAGCATCTTATGTTTGAGGGTACAGAATATAAAAATAATCAATAAACAATTATACATAAACAAAATAATATATAAACTTAAATAATCACTTAAACTTTTCATGTTCAGTTTCTTTTGTAATTTATCAAAGTCATGCTTTCTCCTATCCTCAGGTTTATCTCTCTGTTTCTTACCCGGTGCTAATGGCCAGTATCTGCAGCAGGCGTGTGGAGGCCACCTTGAGGGCTGTGCTGAGCTGGGACACCCCGGGTTTCTGCAGCAGCTGGAGGGGTTGTCCCAGCATAGTCTCCGTGCCACAGAGCTGAGACAGCACATTGAGCAGCCCACTGGAGATTGCCAGGGACACGTCCACTGGCTGATAGCGCACGCTCAGAGCAAAGACGGTCACCAGCAGGAGGCGCTGCTGGGCTTCTAGGGTGGGGAAGAAGACAAGAACAAAAGCCAGAATGGTGAGGCATGTTGTTATGCTGATATGGCATGTTGAAAATAGCCCGAGCAGATCAGGCCCTGTGGGTTGTAGTGTTGTCAGTCCACTGAAGGGAGCTTAACAAAGCAGCTCTACAGTTTTTAACACTGCCTTCCTCTAGTTTCTTCGTAATGGAAAACTTGTTCAAAAGAATAAGTGAAAGCAGATCCCAGGTCCAAATCCACTTATAAATGAAGCTAAATTAATGTCATGGTATTTTGTAATAGACAAATAATTTTTTTTAGTACTGTAGTGCTGTGGCTCCAGTCTAAATCGGTTTTTGTACCTATGTGGTGCTTGTTGGCCTGCAGTGCTCTCTCCAGTGTGACAGACAGTTGTTGGTAGATCTTATGCACAGCCGTCTGGATGTCCATCTGGAGGCTCCTCTTAGCTGCTTTCACACCATCCTGCAATACCAGAGCAATTGTGTATTAAAGCCTAGGCACACAATATGGTCAAAAAAGTTATTATCTTTTTGTAAAGCAAATCAATAGCAAGGCTGGAGCTTTTATTAAACCTAGTTTAAAATATGTGGAACGTCACCAAAACTGAAAATGGAAGCATCGCTCGTAAGATCTGTCTCATACCTGGTAGTGGTGGAGCTGGACGCTCTCTCCCTTCAGTCCTCCAGTGCCCACTGTACCGAGACCAAAACAGCCAGCCAGAAACTGTAAGCGGACAGAGGTGAGCAGGGAAGAGGACTGGAAGGCAGCACTGGAACGGCCTGCACTGCCAGGCTGGCTGCCTTTCTCCTCCATGCCAGAGATCAGCACCACGATCTGGTGGAGCGCTTCCAACCGCAACTGCAGACGCAACACATCGCACTGGTCAACTAGATGTTCGGAGTAAGATTCAACGCACAGATGATCATCCTGCCCTCAAGCCGTTAGCCCTCACCTCTGCCCTGCTCTGCTGCTGCTCCATGGCCAGGATGGTGGCCTGGGGGCTGGTGGACATACTTTCCTCCGGCTCCTTGAAGGCTGGAGCGAGGCCCACATCACCGCTGATAAAACTGACCATGTTGTCGATGAGGGCGTGGACGCCCAGCGAGCGGCTCAGGTCCAGGTCTGACTCTTCATAGGAGTGTGCAGAGCTGTAGCTCCGCTGGCGGCTGAGCTTGGCCCGGAACCATGACTCAGCCAGAGAGTCTGGTGAACTGTGGAGCAGGCCTGAGGGGTGCGAGCAGAGGGAGAAGAGCCTTTCAGACACATAGATCTTAAGGAGCTCATTTTTTTTTTGTGTGGATGGACTACGTTGCTTTTAAGCACTTGAGAGCTTTTTACTGCGATGCATTAGTCTTTTGAGTGTTCATCCATGAGCCAAATACTGATTCTTCATGCTGCCACAAGCCTTCATAAGCCATTAAGAATTCATTTACAATGTGTGCATTGGTTTCCAATACCGGATTGAGAGAAAAAAAAAATGCGGCAGTCGACAAGTGAAATGGTAAGCAGGGCTGGCGTCTCCATATAATGACTGAAACCACTTATGTTACCGCATTGGTACTGATGATGTCGTCATCAGTGCACCTGGTAATTCTATGTTTTTCATAAGGAATGTGCCATTATTGTGCAAAGTAACCAGAACATTCCAAGCAGAGAGAGAGAGCTGTTATTTGTACAATAGGCACAATTATGTCCTCTGTTTCTTTTTGCTCTTTATGCGATGACTGCATTGAGCTATCTGCGAGGAAGATAGAATGTGGAGTATTTGGGCTCGTTGTGAGAGATGAATGGGGGACATCACAGTCATGGAGGTATGAGCTGACTTTAACAAGAGAAAGAAACATGCCATCGTTTACTTGCTTGAAGCTCCTCTTGTGTTTGGGACTCAACTGCCCCAAAAGGAGCAAATAAACTATCCGCACAGAAATCAAAAGAAAGAAAGACAAGAGTAATGTATGATAGACGATAGCTGAAAAACCTCCATCATCCTTACTGGCAATAGTAGATACATTTCATGCGAAGGAGTATTACCTCTCTTTTTATGAGAGAACGCTAGGTCCAGGTCAACATTTCTCCTTCCACTCTGAAACAGGAAGCACAGACAAACCCCAATATAGCACACAAATCCCCACACTGTGTCAAATCTTGGCATGCAGCTCATAAACACAAAAATACCTATGTGGTGAGACAGAGGCGCATGTGAGCGTGTGCATTCTGCATGTGTGTGCTTTACCAGAGTGTAGCCCTCTTCGTCTGACTCGGGCTGGGAGAGGTCGGACTCGCTCCTGGACTTCATCAGTCTGTAGCTGGGGCTGCTCTGCACCGCACGACTCTCCGCACTCAGACTCTCACTCCTGCAGAAACAAACATGTTGCGGTGCTTGGTTTATCAAAAAACTGCTTTCAACTGTAACTGAATTACAAAAGGATATTTTTAAATGCTTTAAGGCACAAGGATGTGACGCACAAAGCTAAAACAAGTCCTATCATTACTGTTATATCATTATGGCATTAAGGCTGCAGGTTATCAAGTGAGTCATTTGTGAAACACTAAGCTTTAGCCAAGGCAAGACAGATGCTAAAGGTCTTCCAATATTTCACTTTGAACCGAGTCATTCTGTATGTTAAGAGTCAACTAGTTTAAAATGGCGGTTGCATAGTTGCTTGTTACCAATTCAAAGTTATTCAAAGCAAAGGCCTAAGCTTAAGTCTCGTAGATAGATAACCCAGAGCCAAGCCTGTGGTGTGTCAAGTGGTATGTGGTGCAGAAATATAGGTCACTGCTCTGAGACAACTTGTTGAAACGTGAAAAACAGGTCAGATTTTCTAGGTGAACTTCAGAAATGTGACATGTAAATATGACATATGACACACTTTCCACTTCTGCCACCAGGTGAGCCTATTGAGTGAGTTTTGTTTTATTTTATTTACTTATTTATTTTTTTGGAGTCATTTAGAGACATTTACAATGACTTGCATCAGGAAATTATAGGTTGAAGGAAAAAAAACATGAAAATTGGAGTTGAGCTTTTTGCTACAAATGGCTGAGAGGAAAATGGAGTTCAGTTTTCTTGATTGTGAACATATTGAAAAGGGCAGATAAAAGCAGATCAGCCCACTAGCTATGAAGAAACTGACTTGATCCACGACATTTTTTGAAACAAGTTAATGTGCACTGGACACAGAAAATCATCTTAACTCATCAGCAGACTTTCTTCACTGGGTTTCAGAACAATAAGATTCAGTAGTAGAATAAATGTCTTGTTATGGAGGATGTTGTTTTACAGCACAAAATCACTACATAAGCGTGAATTTTTAGGATTTAGCATCCTAGCAGTGTCAGATGCTACAGTGTCTGGGTGGACGGTGCTCTCACCTTGTCATGAAGCTCAGGCACTCCTGTGTTCCCCCACTGGCTGACTGGGCCTGTCCCTCCTCCTGATTTTGTTTGGTCAGTTCGCCCAGCACTGGGCTCACCCCCAGCACCAGCAGGGCACAGCGATGGATCACCGAGTTACAAGCTGCTGTGTACAGGTCCTGGCCCTCAGGGAGAATCGCACTATCCCTCCTCTCCTCCTGAGATGGCGTGGCCTCCTCTTCTCCGCCGTTTCCTCCGCCTACACCCCCTCCTCCATTCCTGGATGCAGAGCTGGAGCCCAGGCCTGTGCTGCTGCTGGCCCGCTCTCTCTCCCGACTCCGAGCTGCCTCTCGGGCTGAGAGGAAACATTGAAAGATTTCTGTGTTGTGCAACACACACACACACACACACGCGCGCACACACAAAACACACAGACAAGATGCTGGGTTAGAGGACAAGCTGCAGCCACAGAATGCACAGCACAGGTTTTATTGGGATGCAAGGTCTAAAACCATGCAACGCTGCATCACATCAGAAAGCCTGGGCTGCTGACTGCCACATTCATCCCTGCATATTATTATTAAAGGACAGTAACCTTAGGGTTTATCTCAAGTTAATATGCAAGATCACCCCCTTTTTTAAATAATAATAATAATAATAATGATAACAAAAGGAAAATAAAAAGTAAAAAATAAAAACATTCACTAAAATCCAAGACAAAAACTGCAGATTTTTTTTTTCGTTTTGCTTTGAGAGCAAAGGGATTTTTAATATAGCTTTGGGCTATTGCTTAGGCCTAATTAAAACAACAAGATGCAAAAACAAAAATAAGAAAGTCCCAATGTCGCAGTAAAAGCAGAAAGCTATATCATTTGTTAGAGATAAGAGCAACAGCAAGTCACAATCAACTGGTGAGTGAAGAACAACTGATCTAACATTTTGACACTGGCTGGTTGCTTCTCCTGCTGCTGCAGTGACAACAGCAGAGGCATTAGCAGCAGCCGCCCTGATAAAGTGGCACTGCAGCAGGATCACACCATAGTGTCTCTGGCTGGAATCCCAAACTGATTACTCAACATGAATATAGCAGGTGACTGTACAAAATGGACCACAGTGATTTGTACAAGTGAACTAAAAGCAGAAAAAAGCTGTATCGTTTTAGTTAGTCTTAACTGCCATGCCACTTCACCACACTGCACTCAGGCACCCCTGCCTCCAAGGCACTGTATAGCTTTAATGGTATCACAAAGCAAAAACACTGAAAGCTAAAACTATTGCCTACATATAGTCATACTGTCAAACATATTATCCAAAACAGTATGTTAATGCAGGTTAATGAGCTAAGAAGTAACTTAATGTGGCTATTCCTGCATTGTGTGAGTGTTCAGTTCTGCTCAATACATGCCAACAGCCACATTCAGTAGGATTATACATGCTGATCAACACATACAGCGAAATGACAAAATATTAGTAACACCTGCTCCTTCACTGTTTGCTTCACATCGAATTACTTGTTGCAATCCACAGTTAGAAAAATGTTAATGCATTTATAATCTAGCCTTATTGCTAAGCCACCTCAAAAAAATAACAATTACAAATTTATACAATTTGCATTTACAGCAAAACTACAACTAAGAGAAGTGATGCTGAATTACAGACCAACGAGTGAACCTGGATTTCACCAAAATCACAACTAATCTACAAAACATTTTAAAGAAAACCATATAGCCAATCCAGCACAAAGTTACAATCCTTTATTCCTTGCACACAAAAGAGAGCTGTAGATGAAGTGGGGGTGCAAGTTGGAGAAAAATCATAAAACCTTGAGGGACCTGAGACAGATTATTCAAATCAGGTTCCGACTCAATACTGAGGAGCTGTTCTTAATGATTAGCAGGCTGAAAGCATAAGAATGTACTCAAACCAAGCAGATGGACTTACTCCCAGCTGTCATTACTTCATGGTCCCTCTCCTCCTCTTCGTCGTCCTGCTCCTGATGGCCGTCCTCTCGCTCCCGGTCGGCCCTCTCCTCCAGCTCTGCTTCCTCATCGATAGTGCGTGTGAATGAGTGCTCTTGCGGATCCATGTCCAGAGAGTCCTGATTGTCTGAAATCTGACCGGGTGTCAACAAATGACGTCCATGAGTGCATTTCAAAACCAAGCAAAGCAAAACATAATCCAAAACGCTACTAAGGCAGTTTCACATACTCTGTCTCTATACTGTGTGTGTGTGTGTGTGTAATTGACCCTGATGTACTCACCCTTCTCTCACGTGAAGAGGAGCGGGTCTGGATGAAATCCATGTTCTTACAGGCCAGCAGGCGGTTTCGTACCTTATATACACTGCGATAGACCTCTGCCAGGGACTTACAAGGCTGGTACCTAACACAAAGAGGATTATTCTACCATTAATATTATGGATGGGTTGGCTTATTGACAAGAGCTCTGGTGAGGGGCCAAAATAATTCAGCTACACTTACAATAGTTAGGGTGCATCTGCAACAGTTAGCCAGTATTTGCAAATTCATTCGATCATCGTGTGTAGGTGTGCAGGTGTTTCACAGCTTCAAAGTAGTGAGATCTTGCATTCAACTCAAGCAGATCATGTGCATGTTTCCTACATGAGGGCAGCAATTTCATGGAAACCAGCTTCACTTGACCTCCTGCCTGGCAGAACGAGCAAAAATTCACTCACTGCCATCCTCTAATAGAAAATTGATGGCACACATGTGATGCCGCGTACCATCTGTTTAGCCCCTTAGGATAGTGACAACACCGCTGAAGGCTTCTTTTCTAGCATAAACCTTTTGTCTGAGTGAACAAAACCCCTGCAGTAGTTATGCACTGCAACAATTCAGTTCAGCTGGTAAAAATGGAACACCACAAAAGAGTTAATGCCTTGGTAAGCAACATGCAAATACACTTAAATGTATGTGCGTGCGTCTGTGTGTGTGTGTGTGTGAATGTTAAGTACCTGCCCTCTCCACAGGCTTGGCTCAACAGACCTGTGTGCTTCAGTAAGGCTGCCAACACAAACCTGGACACTGTGTCTAACAGGGACTCATTACTGAGAGATGCATTGTCCCAGTCTGGAATGGAATATGCAACAGAAAAATGCAGTCAGTGTACTGTCAGCTACATGTGTGTCAAGTCTATTGTGTCTAGCACAGAGAACAAGACAGAATTCTTCATGTGCCTCGTCCCAAAGACAGACCTTTGCTGATGGCATAGTCCTGCATGTTGATCCAGAGGCTGTTGCTGGGTTCTTTAGTGGAGCCCAGAGCCAAATCCACCAGGATACTCATGTTGGGATTCAGCGTGCAATCAAAGGGCTTCTGCTCCTCGTTGCCAGACAGTGCTGCTTCCAACAATGAGCTGATGCAGGTGTCTGAAGGACACAAGTGAACGGTCATCAGTTCATTTAGTCATGGAGTAAATAACAAGTAAATAATAGAAAAATAAAGAGAGGGGCAAAAAGGCAAAATGCATCCATCTTTATCCACTAGTCACAGATAAAAAAAGATGAGAGCCTGTAGACACTGAACAGACAGTATGGCAGAAGTACAATATCTGGCAGAAGTCCCACCTGCATCAAGCCCTGCATTCACACACTCAAATATGCCCTGACTAAGCTATTCACCATAATTTGAGATGCTCTGAATATAAAAAGCACTGCATGAATTCAGCAGTACCACAATCTCTCCCTACCAAGCTGTGGGATGTCCATTTCCAGGCCGTTGCTGAAGAGGGGGGTTTTGAGCCAGTAAGCAGTATCCTGTTCCTCCAGTGAGGTGGGGGCTCCCTGCAGCATGCCGCCCAGGCACCGGCCTACCAACAGGGCAGCCGTCCTCTCCAGGTCCACCAGCCACACCCAGGACAGGGCCGGCTGTGCCAAGGACACCCCTGAGGCCGGCTCAACAAAGTCCGGGGCACCTGGGGAGACAGATGAGGTTTGCGGTAGAGGAAGGTGTATAGCATAAATCCCACTGGTCAGAAATACACACATGCTAATATGTAGGTTTTCTAAAACATACATAACAACTAGGGTTATTTCCTCTGTAGAACCAATTGCTGCGTGAAACATTCAGTATAGCCAACTTTAACACTTGCTCCCTCATAAACTTGCTACATGTCGCCACATGGGAATATTGTTGATTTTCAACTAATCTTTGGCTAGTTAGTAGAGAAACAAAAGGAAAAGTTTGTAGATTCAGAAACTTAGATGCTACTGCTTTGTGTCGAGCCAGTGGCACCCAATCAACAGCCGGTTTGACACAGAGCCACTGTTTGCTTTAATTTGATTTTCTCAAAATCAGAGGGTGTACGGTGGCCAACAGGGACAAAGTTCAAGAGCAGGCATGGATCAAAGACTGCACTGTTACCAAGGCCATTCAGACTGTTTCAAAAAGTTTCCGGCCAGTGTGATGGGTGACTCATATTAATTTATTTGCCAAAGACAAAGACTACACAGAACCAGTAAAAATCAGTTCAGTATGATTCCATTCAAAAACAGGGTGCACTGATGTACAGATAAACAATAACAAACCAGCTTTAATATCACCACACATTATTTCATCATTTGACGCATTTGAAGGTTGTGTTTGTGTAGCCTCTTGTTTCCTGCTCACCATGAAGAGGCCACTGCAGCTCCTGGTCCTCCAGAGGGGAGGCAGCGGGCAGTAGCCTGTTGAGGCGGTCCAGAGGAGGCAGCAGGTCCAGCAGGTAGCTCAGCAGAGGTCTGGCCACTGACACAGGGAGCAGCAGCAAGGAGTTGATGATCTGGCACAACATGCTGCCTGCCGCTGACACGTAGATCACATCTGGAAACGTCAAAGAGGTGACCGGGTGATTAGGCGTTGCTGATCAACTCATGAACGTCATGATGTTATAGAAGATAACTGCTGAGACGTGGTCACTGATGGTACTGATGTTAGAATTCATGTTAAGGTTCAGAGAAACAAGCACATATATTGTCCCCCACTGTACTGAGAAGAATGGGAGTTTTCTGATCCAAATAAAAAGTAGAAAATTGAATCTTAAAGATAGAGAGCTGCATACAGCATATGCTACCAAAGTTCAGCAGCACAATTATCATGACTCTGACATGGTGCAATTTCTATGCATTTATTAAAAGACAAAGGATTAGTCCATTATTATTGCCAGGAGGGTGACTGGCAATTCAACAAACACTAAAGGGACAGATAATTATATGCTTAGCCAAATATCTGACGTGGATTGATTTATTTCTTAATGGTTTTCAAATGTCATTATGACACAACATGGCCACAGTTCATGAAAAATGTCCTTGTCATTATTGTAATAAAATTATTCTCTTATTTGCCGTGCTACTATTAACATCTTAAGTCATTTGTGTTGTTTTTATGTAACTGTTACACACTGTAATGTATTAGAAACTGCAAATAAACTGCTTTGGAAATCTTATGACTTATTGTCATGTTTCCAAAGCATCTCTGACTTTGACAGAGAAACATAAGACAAAATTGATATACAAGAAAAATACCTTAAAAGTAAGAAAAAGACTGGTGGAGAAAAAGAAATGGAGATAGAAAAAGAGCTAACCCAAGAGAAAGACAATAAGTACACAAGCAGTCTAAACAGGCTGAGGTCAACATGACAAGGGTGTGTGAGGCAACCATTTGAGTCTTGTCATGAGAATGATAAATGACTCCTCCTCACCTTGCAGCTTCTCTCGTATGCTTCCATTCCAGGAGCTCTCTTTAATCAGAGTGGCTGAACGTGAGAAGATATCTGTGGCATGTGGCAGCAGGAGCTGCAGGTGCTTGTGGAGCAGAGCCACACTGCTGGAGTTCTGTGCAAAATAAACAGATTATCATGAAACATAACACCTAACTCAGCAAGAACAACTACAAAGTTGTTAGACTGTTTTTAAACCTGAGCATCTTGTTATAAAAGACCATGTGGGTCGTAAAGATTTGATGTGGGTTGGAAGTAAATTAGTACATTCTTCAAACAGGAACATCTGCCCTTCAAGTCTGAACTGAGGCTAACTATATGCAGTCCAAAGAGAGATGTTACGATGTAAACCCATCAGCGTCATTAGCTGGTGGGAGTCTCATCAGCCTTCTGTCACAGCATCGAGAACTTATAAATAGTTGCACAAGGGTAGATTTGGATGCGTAATGATGCTTTTCCTATCATAAAAGCTCTTATCTATGGGAAGAGGAGTAAATGTTGCTGAGCAAATTGTACATTTGCAAACACAGGGACTGCTTAGTGTCTGTACCTCGGAGACAGAGTTAATATGGCAGTATGCCAGCAGTTGTTTCTGCAGGGAGCAGAGGAGTTGGTGGAGGTGGGCTGGCTGGCTGCTGTCAGAGGAGGATGTGCCCTGCTGCAGCTTATCACTGTTCTTCTCCAGCTCACCAAACGCTTGATCCTGGACACAAGACATACAAGCAGATACAAGGATCAGATACATTCAGATGATAGATTAGAAATGCTTAATCGCTTGTTGAATTTTTCTGCCCCACTTCAAGCTTCCATCCTCCGCCTTTCAGATTCTACTGATCTTTGGGACAAAGATTTTTGCATGCCTCTCAACATCAGCAGACCCACAGTTCCTTTCTATTGACATGGCATGATAACATGCCATGATAAAATGCACTGTAATCTTGATGCTTGGTATCTTGTGTTCTGATCGGAGAGCAGAAAAATTCCCGGCGTTGTTTTCACTGTGTTAAACCGATGTCCATCGTGACCTCTGGAATATCAGTTGAGTGGTGATATTGCTGCGTATTTTCCAGCTGTTTGTTTTAAATCAGTGATCATTTTCACATTAGAATGTATTTCAGAAATCTTGGAGGAGAGCATTTTAAATTTTTTTCACTTTGCTTGATCACGTGATTACTGGTTTTCAGTGCTGCATTTATTTAATTGCATTTCCAAATCTAGATTAGCTTTTTTTCCATCTTTGCTTTCCACAAAACAGAAAGAGCTCTACCACTCAAGTAGAGCTATTTATTCAACCATATTAAGCATAATTATTATCAGGAGGCACTGGCAACAGGTCCTATTTTCTTCAGTGAGAAAAGCAGAGAGGAGATTTGGAACAAAGGATGATAAACCACAAAGGAGTAAGTCTACTGCAAACAATTTCATGATCTAAACATTCTCTGTTGATCAGGTCCGCATAATTATACACACTAGAAAATAATCTCCCCTGGATCAGCGTCACAGTTAAACTTCCTCAGCATTATAAGGTCAGCATTACAATTAGCAAACCCCTGCTCTGCATGGTGTGGGTGTGTTACAATCAATAAGAGACAATCTTAAGAGAATGAGGCACACCAGTGCTGCACCAGGGAAAAACTGGGAGGTGATAAAAACCCAAGGATTATGTATGACTCATGCTCTGCTGCAGCCAGTGCTCCAGCATCAGCAGGAGCAGGAGGAGATGGAGAGGAACAAAGACAAAAATATCGCGCTCGATTTGTTGACTCTTCTACACGTACTGATGCAAATGTGTGCCTCTGTGAATTCTTAATTGATCATATCGAATCTTAAGGGCACACTGAAACTGATGGGAGCAGACTATGCGGTGGCTCCCTGAAAGAACTGCAATAACAAGTGTTGCAAAGATATTATCTTGTGCAGGGATGGGCAGTCATGTGAGAGCTGAGGGTATGCAGGTTTTCATTTCAACCAAACTCTATGCCAGGTGATTTCACTGATTCCTGCAGTGCTCCATCTTCCATGCCACATTACTGCCTATCTTGATCTTGAGGATCAAATAGGTATTAACCATTTGTTTGCTAGAGCAGGTATATCAAGCAACCCAGCGATGGACCTTTTTCACAGCAGCCATTTTGACAGGAAATAGCAGGTAAACACAGGTGTTCCTAAATACATTAATAAAGGTTCTGTTCCATTTAGGTCTAACAGAGTCAGGGTCTTGCTATTGTTCATGCTGGCTCACTGGAAAGACTCTGCTACACTTAAACAGAACAGAACCTTCATTAATGTTATTAGTAACACCTGTGTTTACCTGCTATCTAATGTCAAAATGCCTGCAGTGAAAAGGTCTACAGTATCTACTTACAGTGTAAAAACCTAGGTTCCTGAGCAGGGTCTTCATGAGGATCTCAGCCAGGTGGGTGTCAGGGTGGCTGGCTGCGGTGGCGTAGTTGGGGTCTGGTGAAGCTGTGAAGCCCAGGCCAGAGGAGAGCACCTCAGGGCCGTCAGCGGGAGAGCTGTAGCCCAGCAGTGACGCCACATGGGTGTGGTCCTGGAGACTGGTCAGGATGATGTCCAGCTGCATCCGCTGTGGCACACAAACACAATGATGAAACTACTTCCCCCCATTTTATTTCTTCTAATTAGTACGTTCTGAATTAACTTGCTAGTTTGTTAAGTTAATTCATCAAAATGATTTAGTGTGGGGAAAGGCAACATGAATTGTATAAATACATGTCTCATTTTCTTGGTTAAAGCTTTGTAGCTGCAGACCACTACAGTCAAAGTCATACTGCCCAAAATCAATCAGAGTAGAGCAACACATCACACAAGCTGTTCAGAGTGTTAAACCAAGATTAGTCATTCTGCACTTGCTTGGTAAAAAACATCATCTCTTTTTAGTATCAAAATCAAATCAATTTAGGCATTGGTAAATATGCACATGCACTCCTCCTCACATTCATAATGTTTATCAGCTACATTCCAACAGGCAGGCTGGCCTGGCAGGCAGCTCTAGTTGAGCAGTAGGTAGAAGAGGGTACCTGTCCTTTGGAGAGGCTCTCCCATCTGTCAGGGCCCTGGGGCAGCAGGGAGTGCAGCAGCTCCATCCTCTCTCTCAGTGGAGGCAGCAGCATGGTGGCTCCCACAGACAGAGTCTCAATCACCGCCTGACAAGACAGACATACACCCACATACTGTCTCTGCCTGACCTAATGAGGTAGCAGCCCATGGATTCCAAACTTGTTGACATTTTAGGAGATGATTTTCTCCATGCCTTCCACACTAATCAAAAGAAGTTATTCAAGCCAAAATGAGCAACAACAAAATATATCAAGACACAAATACAGTTCAGTATAGCCCCACAGTGAAAACAATGTAGTCCTTGTGAAAGTTGTGTGAAATATTCACAGTTAACTCTGATGATTCATAGCTAAAGTTCAGTTTTCACATTCCTTTACTTGCTTTAATTACACAGATTCTGCTCAGTAAAGAGCAGACATGGCTTGTAAGATAAAGGGCATATGCCAACATGAAAAGGTTCCGGGTTGACATACTGTCATACTGCTTCACTTTTTATGATTTTACTTTTGTTTTGTGAGTTAATTACATAATTTTTTTTGCAATTTCCTATGAGACAGCACATGAAAGAAGCATATGCGTTGCAAAATGATACTGGTGATTACTTTCAGCACAAGAAATATGACACCTTTAGGCAAGATGCAGCCCTGTGATTAAAAAGTAAAATGGCTACAAATGACCAAGTCTTTTATGCTTCACTGACTAAAGCCATGCTGATATTACAGATATTAAAGAGATAGTTCACCCATTTTGAAAAATTTTATATTATTTCACTTACACACATCATCAAACCCAAACTTTGTTTATTTATCAACTGGAGTGGATTAAGGTAGGGGGGAAGTACAACTCAATGGCAGGTGGCTAACGGTTAGCATCTGGAGCATTGAGCTAGTTTCCTGTACCCGGTAACAATGAAAAGGAAGACAGCACCACCACTGTCCTGGATAACAGCTTGGGAAAGTGAAATAATATGTTTGTTTGTAATATGTATGTTTCTAATATTTTTCCACTTTGTCCATGTTGTGTTGAACTCGAGAGGAACCATCTACGGATCAAGCTCTTTTAAAGTTGTTCACAGAGTTTTGATAACTTTATTCACTCAACTGATATTAATCAAACATGGTCTAAAAATGGGTCATAACTTGTAAAATCATCATGAAATTTGGTAGATTTACTTAATATTTATTATAATACACCATGCTAAAAAAGGATCATTTTAAAACAGATAAATAGGACGTACTGCAAATGCTGAAAATTGTATATCTTAAAATTGGGATGCCCAAATACTATGACACCTATTATGCTCTAGGGAGTTGACTGCATGGGATAGCAGGTATATCAAACATTGGCTGCTAGCCCAAAGAGGCTTTCCTTTATCACTGTGGGACTCAATGAACTCTTTAGGATCGAAGTGGAACAAACCAAAATCTGTCAGGATCTGTCTTGGTCAATTAGTAGCACTTTGGATGTTAAGTCAATGGCAGTGATGTTGACTTAATGACGAATGCATATAATGCATGTTAGAAGCGTAACAGTATCTCTGAGTGGATGCCCATGCCACTGTGGTTGCCGTATTTTGTCCTTTGATCATTCTCATATAGCTCTGCACCCCTGATGACATTAAATCCTTGACAATGCTTTTGGGATTTGAATCCCATAATCTCATTAATGAGTACATGCTTTATTTTGTAACCATATCATTTACACAGATAGCTTTGTTTTTATCAATTATTGTTTTACAAAGATGTTTAATAACAAACTTGAGTGTTTTTCTGTTGCTGGTTTGGCTCCATTGGTTATTACTGTCATACTGTTTGTTACTTCATTGCTGATGATTCTGCTATTTCCTCTCTTACCTCTTGAATCTCATCTGGTACAGATGAGTCCATCAGTCTGAAGAGCAGGTTCCTCAGGGGTCTGGCCTGTCGGCCCAGGATACTGGTAGCCACGCCCCCGGCCAGGGCAAGAGCCAGATGATTGGACAAAAGCCGAAGACAGAGTTTGAGGAAGTTATGATGCTCCCTGTGAATTACACAAAATAAATCATTTAGAAATTGAGGGATATAAATGCTGATTCATCATTCATCTAGGCATATTTATGATCTCACACACAATTAAAAAGAAAAGAAGAAAAGGCTATAGAGGAACAGTAAGCAAGTAGCTGTCCTGTAAGTAACAGGTTAGGTTGGTATTTATGTTATGTAAGATATCACATGTATTTTAATGAGACCGATATGCTGACAGATGAGATGGACTGACAGAGTGCAATACATGAAAACATCTCAACCCAGTCCATCAAAAAAGTTGAACTTTTGACAGGGTGCAAGTAAACGTCATTCTCTCACAAACTTCATTAGCCAATAAAATTTATACAGCCTACTTCAAAATGCTCACAGTAACAACTGATGGGGTCTCAATGGCAACTTGCTCATAAAGTGACGGATAACAGATGTTCCATGTGAATGGCACCAGCAATACACAGGGGCGGGACATAACAGCTCTAAATTTGCCTTCTGTTATTTCCCCCAGGAACTGTGTCACTCCGCTCTGCATGGCTGTCACCAGCAGTGAGGCTCTGGGGCTGAGTGTGCTTACCTGGAGGAGGGGAACGGGAGGGGTGGAACTTCACTGTTGATGCCGTCACAGTAGTGTTCAAGAAAGGAGCGCAGATGAGAGAAGGTGCTCTCTTCTAGGTCAACGCAGTAGGGCCTGTGCCATGCCACCACTTGCCTACAGAGCCACAATGAACAGATATGAACATGTGCACTAACATTTCATATGTGGAGGGGCAGGATTGAGGGGTAGAGGAGTATGCATGAATGGAGAGAGTGAAACATACACTGACTTTTAAAACTCCATCTGTTAATAATGAAGCACTGTGCTAGCTCAGCGTTGTGTTAATTAATACCAATGCTAAACAAATATTTAATTAAGCAATTTGATTTTGATGTGATTTGTCTTGGATATGCATGTGTGTTGGTAGTCTATAATTCAGAGTGAGCACTCACACAGAAACCCAATTTAGATACTAAGGAAAAGGTGTAGCCCAGTGTTACTGGACAGCAGAGTTTGACTGTAAGGAATAATTCCCGGTGACTGATACACTGCAGCACTACTGACCCAATCAATTAAGGAGGAGCAATTAGCAATTAGCAATCAATTAGGGAGCCAGCAAATCTGTTATACTGGCTAATTGGATATGTATTAATTATTAACATTTACTTCTGATATAAATGCAAAATTTATTGGTGGCAGTGACATCTGCTTGTTTGTGCACCAAAGACGCAGGGTAAGCAGGTGTGGCCATATTTCACATACATGCTTTTCAACAGGGACCCCTAAAGGATCACACTGGTCTTATTTTGACTTCTTATAAACAGTTGTGATCATGTCTGCTACAAATATTGGTTGCCGAAGATTTTTAAAGTTTTATACTTGATACCAGCATTGAAAAATTGGTATTGGTGCATCCTTAATCTGTATTTAAATATCAGTGTTTGTACTGAAAGCCAAGACACAGAAACCATACCATCCTTAGTAAATGTTCCACTCCTGCATGACTAAAGGATGATAGATACAGTAGGGAAAAGGCCTCCTGTTTCGACCACATGCAGTTTCTAACCTTTGGTGTGTGTTATGCAATCCCCATTCAGTACAGAAGCCCGCTGATGTTGTGACACCAGCACCCACGCTCCCCCTGTGTGAATAGATCCTGTAAAACCCAGGTGAGGGCAATGGGTAGCAGGTATATTTAGTCTGCTGGTAGCTGACCTGTCTCTGGGCAGGGCTGTCCAGGCCAGGCTGTGGGAGGTGCCAGCTGAGATCTGCTGGATGGCGACCCCGTCTAGACCAACTACCTTCTTGGGCTTTGTGATTGGCCCTGTGGAGTTGCCCTGGCCACACTGACCCATGGAGTTGTTGCCCCATGCATATACTTCATTATCTGTATGGTAAGACGAGCAAAGGAAAAGTCATTAGACATATTAAATACAGCAAGGTGGATAGTAATAATATAACTTTGAATAATACTCTTCAAATGAACAGCAGAATTGATATTCCTAAGACAGAGGTTACACAGCCTAAACAAATTTGGAAAACAAAATTGCAAATGTGTTTAAGTCAATACAGAACATGCTGCTCATATAAGACAGATAAGCAGGGTAAAAATAAAAGAAATGGAGAAAGGGTGGGAGTAAACAGACATATAAAAAAGAAAGAGTCAACTACCATGTGACAAAGCCAGGCAGTGACTGTCCCCTATGGAGATGTCCACTACCCTGGTGGTAGCAAGCTCCTCGATTAACTTCGGTCTAAGTGCCGTGGCCTCAGATGAACCGCAGCCCAGGCAGGCACCACAGCCCCATGCGTACACCTTAAAAATAACAAGCGACATTTAAGATTGTTAGTACAATTCCTGCTGTACAGCATTTTTACTTTTCTTTCCCCATCCAGAAACCATTCCGATGATAAAACACTTGTCTCTTTCACACTAAGCTAAGAAAGAAAGAGTACGTTCATGACCTTAAAATATACCACTCGAAATTACCAACCAGCTGCCAGGAGGGATTACATAAACAGCTGCAACCAAAACTCCTTCTTAGGGACAAAGAGCGTTCCAGAACTTCAGGTCTGCACTTTCTCACAAATAAGACCAAGGCTATTCCTGTGTCTGGTTAATATTCCAGGAAAGCAGCCCCCACCTGTCCTGTAGAGGTAAGGGCGAGAGATGACTGGCTTCCGGCGCACACTTTCCTGATGAACATCCCTTGTAGGGCCTCCACTACTTTTGGCTTGTAAACTCGGTTGGTATCGCCATGGCCAAGTTTTCCTGCAGAATGATAGTGGGATTTGATAATTCATTTCTTATCCAATGTAGACATGACTCTACAGTCCTGTCAAAACATTTTATAAATATTTTAAGATATACAGTTGATGTCAGTATGAAAAATGTGATAAAAACAAAAGTTATTCACCCACCATTGTCCCCTCCTCCAAAGGACCACACAGTACGTCCATCCTTTGACAGTGCAATAGTATGGGAGCTCCCACATGACACCTCGCCCACATTGCTGATGTCTTTCACCAGGGTAGGAATGTTTCGGCTGTTGCTGTCACCATGACCTGCATTCCCACAAATAATGAGAAAAGCGATACTGTCTACACATGATACTTACATAACATACAGTGTAGAAGCCACCCAAAGTAACTTACAGTAACATGGATGTATACATTTTTAGCATAGCTGGCCATAATGACAAATGAAACCTTCAGCCTGACAGTGTTGGTGACATGCTCTATGATTACCACTGAGCTATTCAAGAACTGTGCCACTGTCAGACCCAGAGCCACGAGGGGCATTTGTGAAGTATAGTGAAGAATCTCCACTTGGGAATTGGGAGCTATATCAAGTTACAGGTATAAATAAATGAGAGCAGCAAATTCTTAATATGATTCATCAAATACAGTGCTTCAGCAAAGTTACCTAGTCTTCCAAAATCTCCTTCACCCCATGTGTACAACTCTCCATCCTCACTGACCGCTGCACTGTGTCTGTAGCCAGCAGACACACATACTACCACCTGAAACAATGCAAAACACAAACACAATAACACTTCAGTACGTCAGTAAATAACAGTGATTCCCATGCATAGCCTGTACCTGGGCAGCTTGCCCAGAAGATTTGTTTTTCTGTTAGCAATTTTTCATATTACAGATATCTGGGTGTGCAAATGCCATTTCACTATGCGGACGAACGGCATGCATCCAATTTAACAGGGCATCCCGCTGTGAAAACAAATAGAGACTTGAAATTCTACAAATTGTTCTAAACTCACATGTGTTTACAATGATTTCCCTAGTTCCCAGATCACCTTCATTGCAGGTTAAGGACAAATAATTCATCCATAGTGCATAACAGGCCATGACATATTGGCGTAAAGCACTGCCACATTTACAAGTGTCAGCCTGGGGGCAGCACAGAACATCATGCAAACAAAAAGCCATCTTATTCCACCATATAATGAGATTCTCCTGTCCACTTTTACTATAGATAGCAAGAGAAAATTCAGACAAGAGAGCTCACTGAAAGTGCAGAATTTTTATATTTTAAGCTATGTAAAATATATAGCTCAGTCAATCCATCAGTACGATCCTTTTTCTGAATTTTGACACTATTATTTACAGTTTCAGGCCCCCAAGAAGTGAACTGATAAGGGAATCAAGGGATGGTCAAATTGAATCCCCTGCACTAACTGCTGTTGCATCTCAAAAGTGCATTAGTAGGTTAAATGATTCTTGTGCTTCAAAAACAAACTTTTAAATACATTCATTAGAATACATACTATCAGAAACAAATCCACTGTGTCAAATTGTATCCAAATGCTGGCTGAAACTGTACCTTTCCTTGGAGAGGCCCCTGGATAAGTTTAGGATACTTCTGTGTTGAACTGTTCCCATGACCCAGTTTGCCATAATCACCGTCACCCCAGCTGAACACTTCCCCCTCCGTAGTGAAGGCCAGTGTGTGGCCATCTGAGCCCTTGGATGATGACACCTTCTTGATGGCACGGTGAGGTTCAAAAGTGAGCTTCTTGAGTGTTGACTGGTTGTTGGAGTCCCCCAAGCCCAAGCGGCCATAGCTTCCCTTCCCACAGGCCCGCACAGAGCCATCGGAAGAGATTACGAAAGTGCAGTATTGGCCTGCCTCAATCTGCAAAGAATCAGGCCAAAACTTTAAAAAATGTACGACGTTCAATGTCACTTCAATGCCTTCATGAAATGAAACTTCTGTTCAACATTTCAGTTTAATTGTTGAAATGCACAATTAAGTACCAAATATCTACCAAGCCAAATTTTTTTTTTTTTCAAATTTTTTAAAGTTCTTTTTCATTCTTCCCCTTGAGAAAGGGGAACAAAGGTTCCCCTTTTTCAACACAAACACACAGATCAGCTATAGACCAGTCGATTATTTTCTCTTACTGTCTGTGCATCAGCGAAGCTTGGGGCCAACTTGGGCTGCAGGATCTTCTCTTGGGTGCCCTCCACCAATTGGTGGCTGCTGTTACTGCCCCACACATAAACCTCGCAGGTCTCAGACACCATGGGTGCCTCACCGGTCTGTATGCTATCTGGGCTGACACAGGTACGAGAGTAGTCTGATGCCATTCGGCATACCTGGGAAAAAGGAGATGAATATCAAAGTACTGACATTTGAAATGGCCTCTCTAGTGCTTGGTGATGTGCTCTCGGGCTACAGCTGATGATCAGAGCAATTTGGTGGAAATTATTCAACACAGGAGGAAGTATGGTGGTGGACCATAATTTTCTCTAGAGGACAAGGATAACCACACTTTTAAATTTGAGTCGGGGACTATTATTTATGATACACAATATTCAAAATGAAAAATGTCTCACTTCTTCAAAAAGACAGAGTGCTGCCTCATACAAGGAGCAGAGGCCATCAGATGTTCGTGTGGGTTCTCGCCACTGGCTGCGATCGGCTGAGGAGCCCTGAAACAGTGAGATACATAAACATGTTTAGACATTGCATGACTTATCCCACCAATTAAAATATAAACGTTCCACTCAACAATATGGGGCTTCGCAACAGACCCACAGAACGTAGCATATGATATTACTCATGGACGAGCCACATGTAGCATGTTTTGTAAAAACTTACCAAGGAGCGTCTCATCTGCATGAGGATGTTCATAAAGCAATCATAGCCGATAAGGCCCTCTTGGTTCTGTAGCACCTTGCTCTTCTCCATGGTACTGACCACAGCTGAGGCAGCCAAGGCCATCTCAATCCACTCCAGCAAGTAACGCAGGGAACCCCTCTGGGAAGCCAAGCCCAGCAGTAGCTCTGAGGCAAGCCGCCGCCCCAGAATGTCTGCCCCAGAGTTTGGCATGGTCACTCCCTTGAGAAAGGTGGTGACCTGGGCCAGGCAGTCCAGGCCCATTGATGGGATCTTGCTCTCATTTGCCAGAGAGAGGGGTGGTAGGGAGCTAACCACATCAATGGCTGTGTGGATGACGTCATTGCACAAGTTTATGTTGCCCCCGGGACCACCACCAGGATTGGGTAGAGGAGGCATCATCCAGCTCTGGCGCAGAAGAGCAAAGAGCAGGCTGAGGCCTGTGCGTACACCCATCTCAATGAGGGCATCAGTGCTGGAGCGTGGCCGCTCACTGACAGAGTGGAGGTCAGCTGAACCAGAGTTGTTCTCTGGGGAGTGCTGCTGCTGCTTGACCTTCCCCTTGTCATGGTACTTGTTGGAAAGCGCGTAGAAGATGCGCTGGAGTACCAGCAGACGTTTGCGCAGGGCGGCAGCAAATGGTGAGTCGGAGCAGACCATCTTGGCCAGGGCCAGCTGGCTGCTGAGCAGAGCGTCCAGGTAGTGCTCCTGCTCATCACTGGAGAGGGATTCGCGCTCAAAGTCTGGCAGCTGGGGGCCCTTCAGACACAGCACCTGCTGAGGCAACAGCACAACCTCCTTGTTGGCCAGCAGCTTGGAGTAGAGCACTGAAACTCCCTCCCGTGTGGCTATGGACTCGCTGTCCTCCGTGATCCATGAGCTGTTCAAGTGCTCCAGCCATTTGAGTTTCACCGGGGGGATCATCAAAGCCATGGCATGTCACTCTGGAGCCATCAGTCCTGACAACAATGAGTGGACACAAGACATGTTGACATCAAGTTAATCAAATGCCTTGTGATTTGCTCAACAAACAAGCAGGCCTTATAAAATTTAAATCTCTGTCTTGCCTTTCCCACACAGGACACAGTAATACCTTTCAAACAAGATGAACTACATTTTGGGCAACACTGGACGGACCAGGGGCCCAAGAGGATTTGGATGTGGCCATGGAGTCGGAAGAAAACCTGTCAACGTCAGTTGACAAAGGAAACTTTGACGCAAGCTCAAACTACCACACAACGGATTCTGGTATGGCTGGAAGACCCAAAATATTAGAAATGGATCCAGACAAAGATATTGGTAAGACACTGATCTAATTAATAATTTTTTATAGTTGTGTAATTTATAATAGCCTTAGATATCAGTTAGCTATCAGTTAGCTTAAAGCTAAACCAGTGTCATTTTTAAACAATAAATAATGATATGCCTGTTTTGTTGGAATGTTTAGTAAACAGCTGGCAAAGACTGGGGCTCGGCTGAAAAAATGTGTGGGGGTCCCTGCCGTTGCCTTCTGAAAAGACTAAGCAGCACCCAAATCCTGTGTTCTCAAGGAAGGCCAGAATAACAGATAAGTGCAATTAAAAAAAAAAAAAACAGCCGAAGAAATATCAAAGAAAAAAGTCCTTTAATGACACAAAAATGTAAAATTTCTAATTACAATATAACAAGTTCACATAAATGTGTTTCTTAAAAGCACATCAAGTACACAGTTCATAGTAAGTTGCAACCAGATAGATGCAGGTTACCTTACTATGGCTAAAGTGACACATGGTAGCCTAAAATAGTTTTTATTTGTATTTGTGCAGTCATAAAAGAAGATCTTAATGAATAGACCTAATCACTGATTCCCTATTTAGGCTATTCCAAACTGTGTGCAACAAAATTTAATGTTATCAAACCAGTGTCGGCCTACATAACCTCCCCGCATGGTCTACACACTGGAAAGAAAAATACATAAATGTGTGCAACATCGCTAACAAATCAATGAAATTACATCACTCATTCAGCAAAGCCAACAGCAAAGGGGCTATAGTTAACAGTGTCAATAGAGACTGTGTTTCATGTAGCAGATAACAGCTTTAGGGTCTCGTCATGCACTTTGTGTTTTGAAGGATGAAATACATGGCACACAGTGCTGCATTTATTCTTGTTGAAGCCTATAAAGCACAGTAGTCTGCTGTGTTTTCATGATGTTGTCACTTGGCAATCATCAGTTGACGATCTGGTGTTGGCCATTCAACCAGCTGTCCAATGTTGTGGTGGCTACATCAGCATTATTTCACTAAATTATACAATAATTATAAAAAATAAATATTATTTATAATATGATGTTAACAGACATTTCAGGTACAGCTCTAATTTGCTTAAACCCTACTGTTTTCAGTTTAGACTGTGGTAAATCCATGTTGTGAAGTCATAAGCTCCAAATGATCCATGTTTGTTGGGGAGAAGTCCTCTGGTCCTGAAGAGCTCTGGAGAAGTCCCTCATTTCCCTTAACCCAACCAGACAAAACAAAACATGGACATACCGCCTTTCCACTCTGACTTGAACACTTCTCTAACATTTTACAACTTGGGGCGTTCAAGGCACTCTTTTAAAATGATATTCCAATAACAAATTCTGATTTCAGGGGAAAAACTATTCCTTTAAACTGGCAATATAAGATGTGCTTGCTAATTTCAAAACTGAATCATTAGCCAACTTCATGGTTAGAATACAGGACACTTGCATGAATGTATGCTGCTCTATCACGTAGGCAAACACACCAGTGCCAACTGACTAACCAACGGACACGGGGGTACTTATACTTGATGCTGGTCACAGCTGAAAACCTATGAACTGTTCAAAGAAATTGATAACACTTGAATTTGAAATTCCAACGTTAATGAATACAAACTTGTTAAATTTTGACAAAAGAGAGATTTAAAATTGCTTCTCACATGGCAATAGATCTGAGCAAAAGAAATGACATTTCTTGTTCCCTCATAACTTTTGTTCATTAACTAACTCTACAAAGTCCCTTCGTCTTCAGTGGCATCCATGTTGGCACTGGAGAACTTGGGCCAACTTCTGGGGAGAGAAACAAAAACTTTTGATTTTTGTACTGCAGCCTTTTTAATAGAAATGTTTAAATATTCATTCACTAAAATGATTGCATTTTTTTGTGCCAAAATGTTCTCAGAGTGCCTTTTGATATTTCGCTGGATGTCTACATAAGTCATCTATCAAAAGGAAAATGGCATGAATTTAAATAACACTTTCACATTGTGAATATTACTCATATGAAACAGATTTTGCAACTGCAAAACACATGCACATTCAAAAAAATATGATCTGGTTTAAAATCAACTGCAACTACCTTGCCTACTTACAACTAATGCCACAAGGATGCCTACTGTAATTAGCAACATCCAAAATACATTTAAGGTTGAAAGACTGTAACACCATGTCTCATCTGTGCATCTAACAAGAAAAAACATCACATGGCAAGCATGACTTACCTTCAATTCATAGACTGGGGTAAGGCTGATCTCTGTCGCTGAGAAAATGTATCACTGGTATTTCAATCTTTGAAGATGAAGAGGCACAGGTGGAAATTCTAATATTTCTAAACAAAAGTTAAGGTTGACTTTGTATTTTTAAACTATCAATAAAAGTGAATTTCAATCTAAACCAAAATAATAATGCACATGGTTTGCAATGCTTAATAGAGATCAACTTCTTACCCGAGTTAACATTCCTTCAGTTATCTAGAATGAAATGCAAAAACTGAGCTTGTCCTTTAAAATCAGAGAAAACTGGCAATTTTTCCTTGCCCGCTACTTTATACTCCTGCATAACACAATGGAAACAGACTAAGGCTTTAGCATGACACTGCAATTTTGCTGATTTCACAGTCTACCCTTTGACAAATGATTTGGCAAAGGGAGGTTTGCATTTCATTCCCTAACAAGCTGGAATAGCCTTAAGACTATGTAATTGTAGGTTGCTCATATTATTAGGCTACTGTTAGTGGACTTTGCCTTACCCCAAGCTATGTGTCTTCATAGATGAGATAGCCATATGCTTAGTCTAATGTACAAAATATATAGTTGGGAATCATCTGAAGAGACTCTGAAAAATGAATGGTCTGGCAGACCGGTGAACTAAAATGACACTCAGGGAGTTTTCTCAAGCTATTCAATTACATGAGTAGACAGTTTAAGACTTAGCCTATACTCCCTATAAACAATGTAACCTACCTAAATGGCAAAATATAGTCATAACAAGAATGAAGGACAATCACATGAGCAACTTGAGGTATGAAGAATTTTAAAAAGTACGCATAAGTAAGATTCACATGAAGGAATTCATCTCATAGTTCTACTATCTAGCTGGATCTAGTGCTCAGTATCACAGCCACTTGTCATCATCATTAAATCATTGTCATAAGTGTAATCAATGAATTCTATTTGGTCAAAATCATGGCTTTTCATTAACAGATGTAACTGACTTAGTGGTTTATTAAAGTCTACGGAAAGTAATTTTTTGACTGCTGGATGATGCCAAACGCATGAACTCCATTTATAAATAAACACAACCATTCTTACTTCCCTTCCTCTGCAATGGGGCATTGTTTGCAGAAACTGAAAGAAAAAAAAGCGGGTTTGTTTGAAACGAGGGGCACAGTTTATGATAGATTACTTTGTCTTTGAGCTTCAGTTTGAAAATGCAATGAAATGACTACAAGGTAAGATTTGAATAACTTTCTCAGCATTGCTGACTTTGAGGCTTACTTGTCTGGGGCTTGGAACATGTTTTTTTTTAGCCCTTTTAAAACTGGATTTTGCATGTTGCACTTTGTGCAACTGTTCTGAAATTTGGACATGTAGCTCTTACATTTGTGGTTTGTAGTTGTTCTAGGGCTGCCCCCAAATAGTCAGCCAAATGTTAATGATGAGAAGAGTCGTAGTCGACCAAGTTTTCATTGGTAAGTTAGTCGCAGGAAAAAAAATCAAACTCCATTCGGGAGCTGTGCCTTTAAGCATAGCACTTTTAATTTGAAACAACAGACACAGGAAGTGGCAACACTCAGTCAATGGGGCAGCTTTAAGCCGGCTTACATTCGCGTTTACACAATGGATGTATCAGGCAAGAAATCCAAAATGTGGGATCATTTTGAGAGAGTAAAATGACGCCAAGAAGGTGACATGTAAACCATGCAGGCAAAGATTTGCTGTTCATTCGTCGTCCTCAAACATATCACCTGAAACATGTAGTAGCCTAACGTTAACCACCTAGCATGGCTGCTCTAGATAGCGTAGATAACATATTGCGTTATTAGGCTGATCTAAGTGTCAGCGGGGACTGGGGAAGCTATATGACCTCGCTTACAGCAGGTCTCAGTTGAGCATTTCTCTCAATAGGCGCATCCACTTCAGAATCATAACCGCTTTTGCCGGTGTCGTTAACCGGCGGCTGGCGTCCTGCCTGTGCTTGTAGAATTTATATTTAAAAGGTTCATTATTACGGTTTTGTATAACTCTGTAATGTAGCACAGTGTTAATGCTAGGCTACTTATAACATTCTTCCTCAATCCTGGAACTCAAACAATTTTCTGACATCCCCCCCCAAAATATATTAAAATAATGAAATTACTATGATGGACGTTTGACGACTAGTCGACTAATGGCTTGAACTAACAGCTACTAGTTGACTAGGAAAATCTTTGGTCGGGGGCAGCCCTAGTTTATAGCCTCTGCAGAATATGCAGTGTCAGAGAAGCTTTGACAAGTTGATATCTGCAGACAATTTATGCGGAGAAGCCTGTTAGCATCTGTGGATAACATTATTTGGGTTTTGTCAGGTTTAATCCATCCATTGCCCAATTAAACACTTATTACCACTACTAAACAAAACATGCCTCAACAAAACAACCGATATAACACCTAAATATGCTACAAATTAAATGTCCAGTAGTTCTGCTTGGCTGTAATTTGGAATATTACTGTCCATACTGGCTGTAAAAAAAAAAAAAAAAAAAAGGAAAAGGATAGAACTCCGCAGTAAACCCTGGTGGGGTGAGACAGAGGGAGAGGGGGAGAAGTGAAAGGCAGAGGAGGAGCTTATTGTCAGCCTGATACAGAAATTTAGACTGTTCAAACCAGGCAATAACAACAGGCTGACTATAAACTGTATAGTGGAAAGAGACCCACAGATGATGACTCTCACATTGCAAGCAGTCATTTTTCTGGGGAAAAAAAATCAAGTAATATTGCTTGCTGTAATTTTAACCAAAGGGATCATATTCCAATATATTAAGGGAGGTAACAGAGTAAAACATAGTGATAAACTGTGTCACAGTATCAGATCACAATCAAATGGGGAAGTGATGTGCCCCATTCGTCTATTTCTACTGCTCTGAGAAAATCAAGACTCTTTTCATGTCTGAGCCAGATTTGACAACCCACTCACTTTTAAGTAAAGCATCTACTCCTGGATTAGCCTAACTGAGGACCAATGCAATACAATGTATTCAAGTCAAAATACCCTGAAACACTAAATAGCTATTGGTGATATACCCAGCATTCGTGGATGCTGAAGACATTCATGTCTTCTAGACATTTACAACATGGGTGGAATGTCAGCTATCTAAAATAGTAAACATCAGGTTGTGGTGTCAGTCATTAACAATCAAAGAACAAGACCTTCTTTCTACAAGGGCCACTGTAGTGCACTAATGTTCAACAATCATTATCATACTGGGAGATATCTATTTCAGACAAGGCACAGATGCTAATTTGACAGTAGCCAAGATACAGCCTGTTGCTAATGCAATGCAGCCACAACATGCTGTGTTTTGAGGTGTAATCACTGCATGTCTTGTGTTCACAAAATAGTAAGTCAGCTAGCTTTATTTATATATCTATATATTCACCTTTGGCAGGAAACAACATGTTCACAAAAACATCACAACAACTGCATCACAAATTGATATCTACCAGGTATCCAAAGATGGATTTTTCATTTATGTAGCAGCTTATGATTTTCAATGGCTAATCACAAACAGCTCTGCTCCCAAAGATCCGGCTCTACCCAAAAAGGCCCCACTCCTCAGTCCTTGAAGAATATACTGTGTAATGTCATCAATATTTGCCACCTGGAGCTGTCTACATAACAATGACAGGGACACTGCTTTTGTGGACATCTAATGGCTGCTTCAGCTTTCTCACTGAGATGAGCTTTGTTCTAGACTGGAATACCATTTGGACCAGAATGCACCCACACTCCCAGAAAATCACTTTCGGTGCTATCAAAGTCACCTTTTCCAGCCAATTATCCCTGGAGCTGTGCAGTATGACATTGACTCAGGGAAGGACATACTCATTTGTGTCAATCTGGCACACTTGTGAATATTCACAACAGCCTGGGGTAAACTTGACCCGTTATCATGTTACATAAGTAAATACTTTTGAGCACGAACATTTTGTAGTAACGTTATAACCCTTAACGCCGGCTGCTCTCGTCCAACTCGTTCTTGGGGCGTGCAACTTTGCTCAGACACTCTCCCAGTTTTCATTGCTGAAAGTGACATTGATTAAGTTGCAGGTAGGTGCTGCTTGACGGCAAACACCTCGCTAACTTAGGTTCTGCAGAACTGAATCTTGCTAACACTGATTTAATTCTCAACTGGCTGAGGTTGTTAGCTAACATTAGCCGGGCAGATACCGTTAGCTGCTACCATGACACAGCTGGCTTATAAACCGAGAGATTAGCTAACCTGCTGGTTGTGTCAGGTTATATGCAAGACAGAATTCCTGCAAAGATGACACGAAAAGAATAATAAATCATTAAGTCGTTTGCGAAGAAACTAGCAAGCATTTTAGGCAGGCGTTAAATAAGTAATCCTAACTGCTTACATTATCCAACGTCAGTTCTGAATCTCACATTTAGCTAGCTACAGTTTGTTTTGAAACAAACAATAAATACGACTGTCAACTACAGTTATCGTTGGCTAACGTTAGCTGCCTAGTTAGCAAAGCACAAAACGCCCAAACGTTGACGCTGCACACCATATGTACAGTAAAGTTACAGCAAGGGTGTTGTTACAGTACCTAGCTGTGACTAGCCAACGTTAACATTACCTGTTCACAAGGGGGCCTTTCTATATCACGTTAGCAGCTAACGATAGCATTGGGTTAGCTTATCTGTTGTATCGTAGCATCAAGCAGGTTAGCTGCTAGCTATCCAGCTTAAAATAGGATAAAACCTTCGCTTACCAGCAACTGTCAAAGGCCTCCTTATCTTGGCTTGGTGCCTAAGCAACAACGTAACTGGACTTCATTGTACAAACATGAGCAGTTAAGTCAATATCCACACGCTTTGATAACGGTACTGTGG